>JAODAL010044369.1:0-32925 GCA_025379985.1 Phyllomedusa bahiana
ATTAGTGATAAAAAATCATTTGATTAAAAAAAAGTTCTATTGGAAGTAATTTACTGTGTTTAAAAAGCAGATTCATGTCCGAAACGGAAGGTGTTGGTCATGTTTCTCGAGCTCTGGCTGCCGGCAGCAATAATAATAATATAATTCGGAGGAGGCATTTAATTGGATAAGGAGTGGAACAAAGAAAATTTCCACACCTGATTTTAATCATCTTGACAGTGGTGCCGTGCTCTCAAATGTACGAGGACTATCCGGAGGAGGGCTGACGCCTTAACATCGACTGCACGGTCCTGGAGTGCCCGAATCACTTGAGGCCTGATCAACCCCACAGAAACAGGTAAGTCTGCAGATTTTTAGTCTGTGACTTATCTGTTTTTCGGACATTCTAGTGAAAGTCTTTTGGTGGTTGTCGCCTCCCTTAGGAGACCTGTGTAAGCGTTCAGGTGTGCCTCCAGGGTGTGCTCTGGTACATGTATGCGTATCATATGCGTATGCCTTTAAACGCTACCAATTAATGCCTCTGCTTGTTGCTCTGTAAAGTATACGTGACTGGATAGTGTATTTTCCTTTCGGTATCATATTTCAGTGTAGGTCAGGAGCTGGGCTCCTGATGGAAAAAAAAAAAAGAGATATCAGAGATAAGCGCCCCGGTAGCGAGACCGAAGCCTGTCATAAGTTCTATACAGATATAGTTATAGACAGACGATCGGCATTCCTGAAGAGAACTGGCCAATTGCCAAAGCCTGTTATAGTTATAGACAGACGATCTGAAGAGAAATGGTTAAAGAGTGGCCATAAGCCTGTTATAGACAGAAGATCTTGGTTTCTGATAAGCCTGTTATAGACAGAAGATCTGCATTTTTTGAGAATATTTGAGATTAGCTGCTGACCAGCAGAAGACATTGATTAGTGTTAGGTATGTTTGGGGCTTAATCTCAACATACACGTGTGTTAATTTGTTCTGTTTTGCTTAGGTAAAAAAACTGCATTCAGGGTTAATTTTATATTCAAGCTACATCACTTGTTATCTTTCACACTGAAATTCTGGCAGAGTATATAACCTTGGCTTCGATTCAAAGCATCTGTTAAGGGGGTTGTCGCTGCTGCACAATTTCTCCCCTCAGCTGTATGACGTACTGAAAAATTATAGCGCTAAGTCAAAAGGTGCAGTTGAGTAGTTTGATTGAAGAGAAAAAATAGAAAAATATATATATGAGACTTGAGAGAAAAAGTTAATACGCTCTGTGTAACGAGCATAAATAACGGAGATAAGCTAGCATGTGGGAGACAACACTGAAAGAAAATAACGATGTCTTGGCAAAGCATAATTACATTGAAACTGAATGTATAAAATAAGAAGGATTTGAGGAATGCATATGTATAAAGAGTGAGCTGCCGCCATTCCAAGATGGCGACTTTCAATGTTGGTGGACTGACGTCATCAAATTCCATTAACGCTGAAAGTTGCGTAGTTTGTGGGAGGCAACGTACAACACTGATCACACCTTATATTACCTCAACTCCTGCCCCTCCCGGTATTCTTCCCTCAGCTCCGGTGCCAGAACCTCCCATTATTTTCTGTAGCCATTTTTATGAAGTCCAAACATTCTCTGTATCCGAAAAGGCAAAACCAAACCCGCCCTTTTCACTTCCACTGTGGACATATTTGTAGTCCTAAGCAATCCAAAGAACCCGGAAGTTCAGGGTCGAAGTTGAACAGAGTCAATCTTGATACACCCAACGTCATCTACTCCCACCTCTCCTCAGGGCACTTCACTTGTTACCACTAATGTAAACATTGATATGCAACTGTCGTGTGATAACGTCTTTGCCAGAACATCTGCAACATCACAACAAACACCACCACCAGCCCCGCAATCACTCTACCCTTTGCTCCATAGCCGCTATTCTGACTTTCAATGCTAATGGAGAGGAAGACGGGGAGGAGGACAAGTTGCCATTAGCTACAGGATGCCAGGACCCACATCTGCAATCCAAATTAAAGGACTCCAATATTTTTCCTATTGCTCACAGCACACAGACTGCTGCTCTAGGAGAGATTAAACTGTGATAACATTATCCATGCTATTGGACCCGTATATAATAACGTATACCATAACAATTGTGTTCAGCTGCTGAAACAAACTATACATAACGTACTTGAAGTGGCCCAAGCGAACAAGTTCCAATCGCTGTCCATACCGCTCATTTCTTCTGGCATCTTTGCGTTCCCACCAACGACATGTGTACAGGCCATACTCACCGCATTACTTGAGCACAAGCCAATTCCTCCAGTACCTGAAATACGGATAGTGGTACTAACAGACGCTATGGCCAAATGTCTGAAGACTACATGGCTCTCCCTTACTCAAACCACTAACTCTCCAAGGACAGCTTCAACCTTACTCAGGAGTATAACCTCTGTTCCGTTGCAAACTATATCTTCAATTCTACTCAGAGTCCGTGGAGAATTTTTATCACCGGATGTCTGCCTTATTCCAGGACCATGGATTTGACATGAACACTAAAGCTCACAAAATCCTCTTTTCAACGGCGTTTGTTATAGGTTTACTTAAACCCATTTGGGACTTTGAAGCTAATCGAGCAAAATATGCAGAGTTATCCGGAAGTCAACTTCTCTCCATTGCTAAGGCACAGACTGATTCATCCCAACAATTGAAGAAAGTTTCTACAGTGTCCCTACTTCAAGAGCTCCCACAGGGCTCTATAGCTCAGCCAGACACCATACTCTACAATCAACCAATGCAAGTTTTCCCTGGTTATCAACCTACAGACTCCAATCGAGAGAACGGTTCGCAACCTTTCCAGAACACACACCCTGGCGGACAAGGCCGAACTCAGAAAACTTGTTTTTACTGCAACAAATCCGGACATATCATGAGGCAGTGCCGTGCTAAAGCTCGTGACGACAAAAGGAATCTTGCTACCAATGAACAGCAACTACCACAATACCCTCAAGCATATAATCAACTTCAACCTCAGTATCAAGTTTTTGAATATCAACCGCAAAGATTCAACCAACAAACACAACGCAGACCTCAGTCCTACAATAATAATCCATTCATTGGACCTCAATTTACCAATCTTAACCATATTCAGTACCAACAAGCATATCCTCAAGATGCGTCTTATCTGCATTTCCAACCTCAAGACATCTCCTATCGTCCTCATCCATAGGATTCTGGCAAACCTATGTCTACCGGTTTTCTCAATTTTTCAGAGAACACCACTGTTAGTCATTCTGAACCAGTGTTGACCGTCGATCTTCAAATTAATGGCCACCAACTTCCTTTCCTTGTAGATACAGGTGCAGCCAGATCGGTTCTGAAAACTTCTGATACTCCACCGGAAGTCATACTTTCTCCTGACTACATTTAATGCATTGTAGTGGATGAACGAATAAACCAGACTCGCTTAACCTAACCTGTGCCAATTGGACATCATGGACTCCTGTATAGACTACTTATCTATCCTAATTACCCAACTAATCTGCTTGAAGCTAATCTTCTCAAACGATGAATGTACTATCAGTATTATTCTTCTGGAATGTATTTGGCCCCACAATACTTAATTTCCATAAAAGCTCTACAAGTGTTCCTGCGCTTCACATGTTTTACCCAAAATAAGAAATTTTAACCTCCTGAACTTTTGACACAAGACCTCCTGAATTTGCTCTAAAGGTCTGATGTGTCGGCACCCTTCCCCAGTCTACCTGTACTGTCTTTTGAAAGGGGTGCTACCCCCCCGCTTGCCTCAATATCCTTTAAGCATGATAAAGAACAATCTCTGGAGTCACAATCAGAACTTCTTATTCTGTCAGAAATACCCCCAGACAGCCCATGGTCTCACTCCTCAGGAGATAGTTTTCAGGCCCACCCAGATTAAGGAGGTTTACACATAGATTTGAGTGCGGGGAATGTCCCTTGAAAATATGTTATAAATCTTGTAATGAATTGAGTGGGTGCGAAAACGTCAGAAATTTTGGAGCCCCCATTTACCCTACCCAAATATCCTGTGTCCCCCAAACCCCAATGAAACTTTAAGGAAGACCCCCCTGGGTACAGGCTTCACATGCAAGAAAATGACTGCGCCAATAAGTATCATGAAATTTTCCCTTATCCTTTTTATTTGTTAGTCTGGAGTGTGTAAAAATGCAAAAAAAGGGCCAACCAAAAGGGGGTGCCCCGATGAATTTTAAAGTGGGATCAGGTCAAAAGAGGGTTTGAAACACTTACGCCCCCGATAACAATCAACAAAAGTATGGACTGGGTAAATTACATTATTGTAATTTTAGAGATGGGGGGAAATCGATTCAACGAAGGGGAAATTTGTTTAAAAATTTCAGGAAAATTCGGTTCGTAACGAAATCGAACTTTGGGGGGGATTCGCGGGAACGAAGTGTGCTTTTCTTTGGGGGTTTTTAAAATGGTTTCGAGCACATGGGTTCATGGGGAAAAGGGCATTTTTGGGAGGAAAAAGGGGGCATAGCCTGCATGACATGTGCAGAGATGAACCCAAATTCGGGAGCCCGGGGGGGATTCTGTGACGTCACCGCATATATAAAAACCGGGGGCGGGGCCGGGGGGGGCCCCCCACACCCCCCCTTTTTTTGACAGGGAAGGTGCTGTTTTGGGCGGGTGATAGCGCTTTTTGAAGAACTGATTTTTACACAGCGATTTTTTTTGGGGGTGTCTCAGGGGTCTCAGGACTTTTCTAATGTGATGTTCTTTTTCCCTGTTTTTTTTGGGGGTATTGGTTCTAAAATCCAGTGGGGTGTCCACTGCAGCGGCATATACATTCAATTCCAAGGGGGTTTCTAAGCCGGGGTTCCTGTTGTATTCTTTTTAAAAAAGAAACAGCGTTTTTCCCTTTAAAATTTTTTCCACTTCTTTTTTGGCTCCCTCAATTCTTTTGCGCAATTTACACCCAGGGGTTAATTAAGGTTGTTTTGCTGGTGGGGCCTGAAAAATTTTTAAAAACCCGTCTTTTTCCCAAATATTTATATTTTTTTTGGTAGCCCTAATTCACAAGAAAAGGGTTTTAAATTTTACAATTTTATCTCTTTTTTTGTGTGGGTAAAAAATTTTTTACATTTTTTGTAACACGCTACAAAGCTACTAGTTTGGTGGCTAAATTTCTTTTGGGCGCAATTTACACCCCGGGGGTTTTAATTAAGGGGTTTGTTTTGCTGGTGTGTGACAAAAAAAAAAAACCCCGTTTTTTTTAAACCCCAAAAATATTTTATTTTTTTTTTTTGGTACCCAAAATTCACAACCCAAAGGTTAATTAAAATTTTTATCTCTTGTTGTTTTGGCGTAAAAAAATTTTCCCCATTTTAACACGCTAAAAAAGCTATAGTTTGTGGTGGCTAAATTCTATTGCGCAATTTCCCACCGGGGTTAATTAAGCGTTGTTTTGCTGGTGTGCTGAAAAAAAATTAAACCGTTTTTTTCAACGCCAAATATATATATTTTTTTTGTACCCTAATTCACAAGCAAAGGGTTTAATTTTACAATTTTATTCTTGTTGTGTGGCGTAAAAAAATACACCATTGAAACCCACGCTACAAAGTACTAGTTTGTGGTGGCTAAATTCTATTGCGAAATTTAAACCCCGGGGGTTAAATTTAAGGGGTTGGGTTTTGCTGCTTTTTGGCTGACAAAAAAAAAAGTCTTTTTTCAAGGGCCAAATTATTTATTTTTTTTGGTACCCTAATTCACAAGAAAAGGGTTTAAAATTAAAATTTTTATTCTTGTTTTTGTGGCGGGGGAAAAAATTACGCCTTTTGTAAAACGCTACAAACTACTAGTTTGTGGGGGGGCCTCAATTCTATTGCGCAATTTACATCCGGGGTTTAAAATTAAGGGGTTGTTTTGCTGCTGTGTGACAAAAAAAAACCGTCTTTTTCAACCCCAATTTATTTTATTTTTTTTGGTACCCTTAATTTCACAAGCAAAGGGGTTAATTACAATTTTATCTCTTTTTTGGTTGTGGCGTAGAAAAATAGCCTTTGTAACCCGCACAAAGCTACTATTTTGTGGTGGAAATTTTCTTTTTCAAAAATTTTAATCCGGGGGTTAAAATTAACCCGTTGTTTTTGCGGGGTTTTGCTGACAAAAAATAAACCGTTTTTTTTAACGCCAAATATATTTTTTTTTTTGGGTAGCCTAATTCAAAGAAAGGTTTAAAATTAAAAATTTTATCTCTTGTTGTGGCGTAGAAAATACACCATTGAAAACACGCTAAAAAAGCTACTATTTTGTGGGGGGGCTCAATTCTATTGCGCAATTTAAAACCGGGGGTTAATTAACCCGTTGTTTTGCTGGTGTGCTGACAAAAAAAAACCCGTTTTTTTTTTTTCCCCCCGCCAAATATATATATTTTTTTTGGTAGCCTAATTCACAAGAAAGGTTAATTACAATTTTATCTCTTGTTGTTTTTAGCTTTTGAAAATCGCCATTGAAAAACACGTTTAAAAAAGCTACTAGTTTGTGGGGGGCCAATTCTATTGCGCAATTTACTTTCCGGGGGTTTTAATTAAGCGTTTGTTTTGCTGGTTTTCCCTAAAAAAAATAAACCGTCTTTTTCAACGCCAAAAAATATTTTTTTTTTTTTGGTACCCTTTAATTCACAAGAAAAAAGGTTTAAATTTCCCAATTTTTTATTTTCTTGTTGTGGGGCCCGTAAAAAAATTTACACCTTTGAAACACGCTACAAAGTATGTTTGTGGGGGCTCAATTCTATTGCAAAAATTTACACCCAAAAAGGGGAAAATTTAAAGGGGTTTTTTTTGTGGTTTTTTTCTGACAAAATAAAACCGTTTTTTTCCCAACCCCAAAATATAATATTTTTTTTGGGAGCTAATTCAAAAACCCCCCAAAAGGTTTAATTTAAAATTTTTCCCTTTTGGGTTGTGTGGGTAGAAAAAAACCCGCCATTGGTAAAAAACACCCCCACAAAGCAAAAACAAAAATTTGGGTTTTGGCCCCCCAATTTTTATTCCCCGAAAATTTCCCCCACCCCAAAGTGGGTTAATTAAGCGTTGTTTTGTGGGTTTTTTGGACAAAAAAAACCCCCCCCTTTTTTCAACCCCCAAATATAAAATTTTTTTTTTAGGCCCATTTCACCTAAAATCCCCCAAATTAAATTCCCAAATTTTAAACTCTTAAAGGGTGTGGCCGGTAAAAAAAAAAGAACACCCATTGTAACCCCCTCCCCCAAAAGCTTACTAGTTTGTTGGTCAATTCTATTGGGAAATTTAAACTTTCCCAGGGGTTATTAAAAAAATGGTTGGGTTTTCCCCTGGGGTTTGTTTGAACAAAAATTAAAACCGGGGCCCTTTTTAAACCCTAATATATAATTTTTTTTGGTTTAAGCCCAAAAATTCAAAAACAAAGGTTAAAAAAAAAATTTTACTCTTGTTTTTTTTTTCCGAAAAAAAAAATGCCCTTTTAATCCCAAACAAACCTCCCATTTTTTGGGGTTTTTGGCCTATTTAAAAACCAATTACACCCCGGGGGGTTTTAAATTAATGCTTTTTTCCCGGTGTGCGACAAAAAATAAACCCCGTTAACCTTTTTAAACCAAAAATATATTTTTTTTTTTTGGTAGCCTAATTTCCCCGGGGAAAATTAAGTTTTAATACAATTTTAATTCTTGGTTGTTGTGGCTTTGAAAAATTTAACCATTTGTAACACGTTTAAAAAAAAGTTCTAGTTGGTGGTGGCCCTAAATTCCCCCAAAATTGCCCCCAAATTTCCCCAACCGGGGTTTAATTTAAGCCGGGGGGGTTTTCCCGGCTGTGCCCCCCAAAAATAAACTTTCCCTTTTTTCCCAAAAACCCCCGAAAATTATATAAAATTTTTCTTTTTTTAACCATAATTTTCACCCAAGGCGGAAGGTAATTAAGGCCTGTTTGTCCCCTTTTTTAAAAAATTTTATTTTAAAAAAAAACCATTTGTTGTAAAGGGACACTACAAGTAAATTTTTCCTGGCCCCATTTGTGGAGCCAATTTTTATCCAAAGGGTTAAACCCAACCCCGTTTCTGGGTTCATTTGGAAGCAAAAAAACGGGGGTGTATATTTTCATATAAGAAAAGGCTTTTCATCCCATTTGCCCGGGGCCAATTTAAAACCCAACCCCAGTTGTCGGCAGAAAGGCCCCGGGGGGCTTGGCCCCCCTGCAACTGCCGGAGGGGCAGTGGCACAAAACCATTTCGGGAACGGGCCAGGTTGCAGCAAAGCCGGGGGCCCCGTCGCAGCAGGGGTCACTCGGTGAGGGCCACAATTTTGCCCCCCTGTCTTTAAAAGCGGGCCCCCGCCCCGTGTTGTTTCAAAAAACCCAAAAGGGTTTTTTTTTGGTTGACTTTTGGGCATCCCTTTTCCCCTTTTCCCAAGATGCCCACTGACAACCCCCACAAAGGAAAGTCGGTGGGAACCCCTCAGACAAACCCCCCCTTTATTTTGGGCCCATGGCCCCCGGGAAGCCGGGTGTACCCCCCGGCCCCCATCACCTTTTCCCCCGGGCCCCCCCCCCTCTGCCCCCCATTTCCAAAAGTTCCCCTCAGCCAAGGGTTTTCCCCAAAAATTGTGGTTTCCCCTGGGCCCAGCGCCCCCCTTATACCCCGGGGGGTAAACCCCAATTTGGGGGGCCGGCCCCCCACCCCCCCAACCCCCCTCCCCCGGGCCCCCCCCGCGAAAAGGAATTTGGGGCCAATATCCCCGGGTTTCTTGCGTAGGCGGCAAAGTTTTGTGTGGAGGGGTGGCATGGGAGGTTCATGTGGTGAGAGGTCAGCCTGGGGTTTCCCCAAGGGACCGGTGATGGGGGACAGAAAGTGACGTTGAAAACAAAAATTGATGATGATGTAGCCGACCGATTTGGGGACCCGGGTTTGAAGCAAGGGCTTCTCATCGTCAGGAGAAAGGGCGTCAGCTTGGGGGTTTCGGGGCCAGGGGCGCGGGCCCCAGCAAGTGGGTTGTGGGGTGTGAGTCAGCAGGGTAGCGCAGTGTGGGGTTTCGGGAGCCAAGGGGGGCCAGGGGGGTAGAAAACCCCGTTCGCAGGCCCAAGACAGTAGGGGCCACAGGGGCCCGGGGGCCCGAGGGCAGGGGGCGGCATTGTCACTCGTGCGGAGGGTTGGGGGGAAAAATTCAGCTATCGGCGGTGGGGCAGTTCTTTGCTAAGACACGGAGGGGGCCGAATTTGGGTATATGTGGGAATCTGGGGGCCCGAAAATTTGGAAGGGGTGGCCGGGGGAGCTAATTTTTTGGCCAAGGGCCCTGCGTCAACACTTTCCCGCGTCCCCCTCCGGGGGCCCCGGGGGAGAAAGGGGGCTCGATGTGGTGGCCCCTTTCCTGCCGCTGCAGCGCAGCGCGGCCCAGTGGCAGCATCCCCATTTAAACCCCGGGTCAAGGGTCCCCAACCTTGCAAAAGGGCAGCTGTTTCTCTTTGACACCCTTCCCCCGGGGTCCTGATGCCCCTCCCTCCTCGTTTCCTCAGGGGCCCCAAAGCAGTCGTTCAGGAGGGATTGTAAAGAGAAAACAGTTTGCGTCCAACCTTTCCTAAGGTCCCAGCGTTGCCCGGGTTGGCTCCTGTCCAAGTTGTTGGTATGCAGTCCCCCCCTTTCCCAAATTTGGGGGGGACTCTGCACCATTAAGAAAAACTAATGGCTTGTGCCGAGCCGAGATTGGAGGGGGTTCCCAAGCCGAAATTTTTTTTTCCAAATGGAAGGGGTACCAGCCACTTCATAAATATGTAAAAACGAAAGTGGGTCAGCCCCTTGAGCTTTTGGGGGGTTTTTTTCCCAAAGGTACACGGCGGGGCCGGGGGAGTCTGGAGCAAAAATTTCGGTCAGGGCCAGTACATGTCCCCTTTTCGGCCCACTGGGTGAAGTGGTTTTTGCCCAGGCACACCAACCTTGGACAGGAGACGCCCTTTCTTTTTCCCCCACGTTGTCAAAAAATTTCTGCTCCTGCGCCAATGTCCGCCCCCTCCCCTCCCCCACCCCACCATCTCAGCCTCCAAAAATACTGCCCATCATACCACATGTGGGAGGGCACACGGTGTCACGCAGTTCTACCCCCTAGCTTGCCTCGGCGGGAAAGAAGTACCAGGGGAGGAAAATGCTCCGCGTTTATGCAGCAAAAAAAAACGATGTGTGGCCCTTTTTCCCCGGGAACTGCAAATCGGAACCCTTTGGGACGGACAATGGGAGGAAAAATGGTGTCCGAGCTGCCCCCGGGGAGGGGTGGTCCATGGCCCCCCTGCATGGGGGAAGTGGGTTTAATCTGGTTGTAAAAGGTTCCTGAAGTCCCTTTCCCCGATCTTCGAACATTCTGAAAAGGCCCGGAAATGTTTCATGCACTTTATCCATTCGTAAAAAGCCCGGGAAAAAAACCTCCTCGAGTTGCCCGGGCAGGGAAAAAGGCCCCCCCCCAACACCCCTTGATATGCGAAAGTTTTTCCCCCCGCTGGAATTCCAAACCTGCAATGTTGGGCCGACTGTATGAAAAGAGAAAAGGGCCCTTAAAAGAAATTTTTTTAGATCCAGGGGAGACAGAAAAGTATCCCCCGTGTAACTTTGATTTTCCCGCCCGTGGGGAGCTCATGGTTTACACCTGCCCTTTGTTGAGGCCATTCGAGGAGGCCCCGTTATTTGTTTAGTCGCCAGGACTACGGGAAAGAATAAAAAGTCATTCCCTGCTTCATGTCCTGGAAAAAGATGCTGAAAAAATTTTCTGGGCAGGGGATGGGATGGGGGAATTTCATCTCGTGGCCACTTTAGTCCCGGGGGGGACGAAATTTGGGGGAGGGGGGAGGAGGACATTGGAGCGAAAGGGGATTGTCTGGGGAAATGAGTGGATTTTCTTTCCCAGGGGAAAAAAGGAGGGGGGGCAGGGGCAGCTTGGGGGAGGTGGATGGAGATGAGGAACACGAGGCAGAAGACTCCCAAGCACCGGGGGGGGCAGTATACAGTGGAAATTTGGAAAGGGAGGGAGCCCCCCGGATTCACTTTTGCCGATGTCCGCAGCATTTTATTTGCCTGGGTAGTGACAGCCCAAAAGTCAGCATCCGGCAGAGGGTGACTTCCCGGTCTTTCCCCCCTATTGGCCCTGTACCGGTCCCAAAAAAGGGGGGCCTTTTTTTCCCCGCATTGGGAGGGAAGGCAAAATAAATACTATTTGGGGAAAACCTCCGTAATCAGTTTGGGCCCCTGCCTATGTGCGGGGATTGTCCCCCCCTCTGACAGGTCTGAACCGGGGGGGGTTTTCCCCAGCGCTCACGGGACTACTGCCGCGGCTGCTGGGGGAAAAGGGGGGGGGGGTAGGAGCAGTACCAGCTCCATCAGCAGTTAAAACCCAAGTTGGAGTTTACTAATGAGCAAACTTCCTTCACCCCCCTAGTGAGGGGGCAGTCCCGCAGCGCAGCAGAAAGGGCATGGGGGCATTCCCCGAAAACCAAAAGGTTTTTTGGGCCCACTTGGGGCAACCCCTCTGCCACCCCGTTAGAAGATCCGCTGGATACTGGGCAAACCAAACTGGATGGTTTTTGGCCGCAAAATTGCCCAGTTTGCAGGGGGAAGTGTCCTTTTCCCCGGGCCAGTAGTGTTTGGGTTTAGGGGGTTTTTTCAGTGCCCGGGGGGGGGCAAACGTTTTCCCCAAGGAGAAAACCCCCTTGTCCAAAGGGAAAAAATTGAAACCCACTGACCTTTTTCAAGATGAAAACAGGCGTGGATCGGCCAAAGGGTTTCCACACACCAACCTTTGGCGAAGTTGGGGGGGGGGGGGCAAAATTAAAAACCCGCCCCAGCCACTATTCTGTTTCCGCCACCCCCTGATGCCCCACATCTGTGATAGTTTTTTCCATCTGCCTACCACCGTCTTTACCAGGGACTGGTATTGCCACCCCCCCTCAACACTCTTTTCATTGGGGCCCCCTCTTAAAGTGCTCATGCTGTTTCTCTGTTGCTGTTGCCCTGAAATCCACACTGTGTCCCCCTTTTGCCACTCTGCGGCCCGGTACTGTTTTTTCCCCCTCCCGGAAAAGTCATTGTGCCCCTCTTGGGCCTCATTGCTGTTTCCCCCGGGCATCACCCCCACTCTCTGTCATTTGGGGCCCCTGCCTGCCTTTTGCTGCTGCCGCCGTGATCTCCTTTTTAGTCATTGTGCCCCTCTGTGGCCTAATACTTTTTGCCACCTGAGAATGTCAATTTTGGGGCCCCTTCTGACCTCTTTCTGCTGTGTGGGGCTTTTTTTTTTTTTTTGGGCGGTTTCCCTCCCCCTGTGTCATTGTGCCCTGTTGACCTCATGCTGCTGCCCTGGCTGCTGCCGTTCCCCACACTGTGGCCTACTCCTGTTTTTGCCACCCCCAGAATTTTTTCATTGTGCCACTGTTGGAAACCCCATGCTGCTGATGTGGCTGCTGCCGTTTCCCTCCCCACGGGGTCATTGTGCCACTGTCTGACCCTTTTGCTGTGGTGTTGCTCCTGCCGTGCCCCCCACATTGGGGTCATTGTACCACTTTTTTGGCCCCACTCCTTTTTTGGGCCCCCGCTCCAGGGAAATTTGGTTATGGTGCCCCCTGCTGGGCCTCATTTTGCTGCCACCGTGACCTCCACCCTGTGTCATTGTGCCAAATCTGCGGTCCCGGGAATGTTTTTGGCCCCTTCCCCGAAAAGCATTGTGCCCGTCGGGCCCCATGCTGTGTGGCTGCCGCCGTCACCCCCCCACTCTGTCACTTTTTGTTTCCACCCTGAGCTCTCAGTTTTTTTTTTTTCCCGCTTTTTCTGGGCCTTTACTTTTCAGGGTTTCGTTTTTCCCGCTTCAGTTTTTTGGTCAGTTTTGGCCCCCCTAAGTGCCCAGGGAATTTTTTAGGGGAAGCGGGGGTTTTTAAGGCGGCGGAGTCATTGCGTTGGGATACTAAAAAACAACTTGTATGAAGACCAAACCCAAAATCCCCCTTTCTTTTTTAAGCATGGCCAACGTTATTTCGCACCTGCAGCCTGTCCAGCCCGGAAATAGCTGCTTTTTAAACCATTCGTGCCGAAGTAAATTTGGAACGAAACGAATTTTTGTAGGGAAAAATTTGGCGAAAATGGGCCCCAAAACGAATTTTTTTTTGGGAAATTTTTGCCCCTCTTAATTGTAATCAACAGAGATTTTATAATTTCACCCGAGGGTGCCCCTTTCAAGGTATAGCTGAACAAATTAACCGCCACCTCCATCATGATCTCCCCGAAAACATTGAGGGTTATGAGGGTTAAAACAATCCATTTGGGGCCTCTGCCGGGATTTCTCTTTAGGTGGCACCGGGGCCGGGGGGGGGGCGTTGGTCAGTGGTCATCCTTACCCTCAAAGGCTCTGCGGGAGGCCCGGGGGGTGGGTTTGGGTTTCCCCCATTGGAAACAAGCCTACGTGGTTCAGTGGGTTTTTAAAAACCAGTTCCACCTGGGTTTACCCCGCTGTCTAAAAGGGGAGTGGACCCTTTTCCCATTTTTGTTCAGTTTAAAGGGAAGGCATCAATCCCCCAAAATTTTTTTGCTCTAGGGGGGGCGTTAGAACAAATTTTTTTATTTTTAGGGGGGACTGTAAGTCGGTAAATTTTAAAGGGAAAAAAAAATCAAAAATCTGTTTCATTATTATTTTCTTTTTAAGCTATCAGATAGTTTTTTTAAAAGCTTTTTTTGCTATACATCCCCCTCGATCTTCAGATAATTCCCCACAGCTTTCCTTGAGACAGATGCGTGTCTGCTAGAACCAAGAAAATCAAGGCCTTCCTTTCCCCCCCCAGATGATTTCGGGGTTTGGGAATGTGTCATTTTCAGCTAATGCTTCATAGGTACATGCCAAATTATAACTTGTCTCTTAGGGAACCACCAAATTTTTCCAATCATGTAGTGATAAAAAAAGTCAGTGATTAAAAAAGTTCTATTTTTAATGTTAAATTTTTGTGAATTTTTTAAACAATTTTTATGTCCGAAAAAGGAAGGTTTGGTATGGTTTTTTCGAGCTCTGGCTGCCGGCAAAAATAATTAAAAATATAATTCAGGGAGGCTTTTAAAATTTGGGTAAGAATGGGACAAAGATAAATTTTCCCCACCCGATTTTAATTCATCTTTTTACATTTGTTAAAAAAAGCCTTTTTAAAGGCCCGGGTTTTTTTGTCCATTGTTGCTGTATCAACTCCCTTCAGTTACAAGTTGAAGTTACGCTGTCTCCAGGTGGAATACGAGCACAGACGGCCCAGCGACTGACATTAATAAGTGAGCTGGCATAATTTTGTTTTTGACATACAATGTAGTAGCCACAATCTCCGGGGGGGTTGGTGCTCTGTTTTCTCCCAGGAGGTTGTGATTGTGAGCTGTGGCCTGTACGCCCTCACACCTGCCACCTACCATTGTGTTATGTGGCCTAGTGCCATACAAAAGACAACCCCCATGTAACACTCTATAACCCTCTCACCACTACCTATTGCCAACTAGTTCCCCCCAACTCTGCCTATTACCCCATTCAGAGTTTGGGCAGAGATTGGAACACGTAGGGAGATTCTGGAAAAGTAATGAGTCTAAGATGTTTTTATGGTTAATTCTGCAGGGACAAGTCACAGACAGGAGAAGTTGCCATGGCGGTCTGGAATGGTTGGAGGAATGGAAATAGATTGACTTTCCATCAAAAAAAAAACCTTTGAGGGAATTTGGGTTTGGGCTACCTGTTTAAAAATTTTTTGTCTGAAGAGCGCCTGCATAAAACTGGTACCTACCCCCATGTGGTCATTGTACAGTAATATATGTCTGCAGAGCACCTTTGTACAACTGGTATGTACCACTATATTGTCACTCTATAGCAGGAATATTGGTAGTAGTGTAATGATTTTCAGGAACAATATATTGGTATTACTCACCACTATGTAGTGGTGATATGTGGTAATGATGTGGCGTTTATTATTTGATCTCTGTATAGTGGTATCATTATCAATGTTAGTCTTGGTTTGGTCCGTAACAGTAAGATGAAAATCGCCCCTTGTATAGTGGTATTATCAGGGCCATTCCTAGGCTAAATAGCTCTCAGGGCGGGGGAAAAAATGTTTCCCCCTCCAAGTATTATTAATTAATTAAGATAATTAAGATAGTTAATTAAGATATTTTCAGGGCGTACTTCGGGGCATAATTGCACTGCTATGATTACCTGCCGTTTTCCCTGGTGCACAGAACGCGCCTGTAAAAAGAAGTGACATGTTATTTCTTTCGGAGGGAAAATGAAAGTGGATGTGAGCTGTGCCGGAGCGCCGTTGAAAGTACACGCTTGACAACACATATTTCCAACAGCGGTTGTATAACGCCATGCACAGGTAAATGCCAATATACACTGTGTCAACATATACTTAGTCTGGCTGAAGCAGCGAGCAAAAATAATAAGCAAACATGGCACGTGAACACCAAATTATCACCACATACAGATCGCTAAAAAATTATGTCTGGTTTAGTGAATCTTGTTTTATTTGGTCTTGCCGCTGCTGTAAACTACAACTTTAACACAAAATGAGGAATTCTATCTAAATATAGGACCGGTTTGCGGTTATGCAGATTGTCTGAAAAAACAGGCGACAATGAGCACAATGGGCTCCTATGGAAAACCCGTGCAGCAGTCCCCACTGCACGGGTTTTCCGTCCGGTGTTTCTTCCACCCGCATCCACCCACAAAACATTCTACTTGCAAATTCTTCCATCCGGTTTTTGGACAGAATCTGTTCTTGTGAATGTGAAGGAGGAGGGCTTTTCTCCGCTCATCGCGGAGAAAAGCCGTCCCCCCCGCGGCTGTGGGGACGGCCACAAAACAAGACAAATACCGGTCGGTTTATCCGACCGGTATTTGTCCCTTACCGTGTGAACGCACCCTAAAAATACCAACCTAAAGCCACTTTAGAAGTGAGCCTTCACATTAGCAGGTCCCCCTTCTGACGGTAGCCTGGGTCTTTCCAGGACCCCTGCTGCATTGGGTACCTGGGTATTAGGGACATGGTGTTAGTGTGAGACCTATGGTCACGAAAAACATAGCTAGCTGACACCAAGCCCCGGCAACAGTAATAATAAGCATCTGTCAGATTCTCCATTGCTAACACTAGCATAAAGTGGTAAAAAAAAAAACACGGAAACAAAAGAAAAACTAATTTAATAAACACTCCCTGACACCAGCTCTCGTTTACCATTTAAGTTAAAAAAAAGATGCAATGCTGGTCCTAAGTAGTGATGAAGTACGTGTCATAGTCACACCACAATCTCCGGGGGGGTTGGTTATCTGTCTTCCCCCAGTAGATTGTGCCTATAATCTGTAGATGTACCTCCTCTCAATCCTGTGGCTTAGAGCCAACACAAAATGCACCCCTAACCTAACACTCTATATCCCCCTCTAATTCCCTGACCATAGCCCCACTACTGCACCTATCACCCCATGAGTGATGTGAGGTGGGAACAACTAGGGAGGTGCTGAAAGAGTGAAGAGTTTAAGATGTTTGTGAGGTTAACTCTTCAGGGACAAGGCCTGGCCGGAAAAAGTCGTTATGGCGTTCTGGAACGGATGGAGAAAGGGAAAGAGAACGATTCCTATAAGAGAAGATGTCACCTGTGAGTCACTATATATAACTGCACTGTAATCCTTTACATGTCTGCAGAGCCTATGTACAACTGGTATATACCCCCATATGTTCACTGTATGGCAGTAATATATGTCTGCAGAGCCTGTATACATTGGTATATACCCCTCTATGGTCACTGAATAGCTGTAACATCCTGTATCTCTGCAGAGTGCCTTTGTACAGCTGGTATCTACCCCCATATGGTCACTGTATGGCAGAAATATTGATAGTAGCTTAATGGTCTATATTCAGGAACAGTATGGCAGTATTATTTATTCACTATGTGATGGTGATATGTGGTCATGGTGTGTTGGTATTATTCAGTCACTATGTGGTGGTGGTGATATGAGGCCATAATGTGTCAGTATTATTCGTCATTATGTGGTGCTGATTAAAACCGAGTCAATTGCTAAACTCTTATCAATAGACTTGATGCCTTAACAACCGGCTTAAAGATTGTTAGTGACTTCACAATGCAGTAAGTTATATGTCCCCTAGCATAGGTAATAGGGTCCCCCAGTAAGTTATATGTCCCCAAGAGATAAGGGAGGTAATAGGTTCCCTAGGGCTATTAGGCAGGGTTTTAGGGTTCCCCCACGGGATTTTCAGGGTTTTGTTCCACCACAGGTATGATAGGCAGGTTATAGGTCCCTCAGCGGGTATACAGGCAGGCTATAACTCCCCCAGTAGGAATATAGGCAGGTTATAGGTCCCGCAGAGGGTATATAGGCAGGTTATAGGTCCCTCAGTGGGTATATAGGCAGGTTATAGGTCCCTCAGTAGGTATGTAGGCAGGTTATAGGTCCCGCAGAGGGTATATAGGCAGGTAATAGGTCCCGAAGAGGGTATATAGGCAGGTTATAACTTCCCCAATAGGAATATAGGCAGATTATAGCTTCTCCAGAAGATATATAGGCAGGTTATAGGTCCCCCAGTGGGTATATAGGCAGGTTATAGGTTCCCAAGTAGGTATATAGGCAGGTTATAGGTCCCCCAGCATGTAGAGAGATCTAATGAGCTAATTAAAAATAAAAAAAATGCACAATGCTCATCTTTTCCCCGATCCCTGAAGCTGTCGCTGCTCCTGGTCTTCATGCACAGGCGTTTTGACGTCTTTAGGCTGCACACTCAGCGTGATGACATAGTCACATCACCTGTGCTGTATACTCTAGTGAACTGCAAGTCTGCTTTTGACTCACAAGAGTACTCTGTGGCGCCGGGGACTAGTGGTGACATGTGATCATGATGTAGTGGTATTATTCAGTGACTATTTGGTGGTGATATGGGGTCATGATGTGGCGACAATATTTGATCTTTGTTTAGTGGTATCATTGATGATTAGTCTTGATTTGGTGAGCAACAGTATGGTGATATTTGCTGTTTGTTTAGCAGTATTATGTGGTCACTGTATAACCATTAAATGAAGGTATCATCCTTAGAACATTGTTTTACAGCTATTTGCATGGATTTCTGTATATACAACACATTAATTTATATAAATGCATATTTATAGACCCCAGTAATGCTGCTGTTGCGTTGGCACTGCTCTATGTTAGGTGGGGCATGGTTAGAGGCGTAACCTGATGTCAGGTGTTTGGGCATGTTTAGAGGTGTGGTCTGGTGTGATGTTCTTTGTTTGGGTGTGGTTGGAGGCATAGCCTGATGTGGTCCTCTTTGCAGTCTCTTAAACTTTGGAGGTATGGCTTTCCTGTAGAGACACTATACAGTGACATGTAATGGGCATGGCTTGCATAAAGTTATGTGGCTTGTTATAAAGAAGGGTATGGTTTATGCAAATTCTGGGTGGCTCAAGATCTCCCAGAAGGCCACTTTCAACAATTGTCAAGTTTGACTAAAACCCATACAAACACTGAACTAGTAGGACATTACAAATGAATTACTGCTACGCTTTATACATTAAATTAAATAAAATAAATGCCTTTAGTGTGCAGTTTGATCATGCTGTGTATGTCCAACTGTCTAAATTGGAGGCAGCCAGAAAAAAAAACAAGTTAGCCCACACATCCATTTAAAATTTGTATAGACGATAGTGTACGCTGTTTAGGATGCAGAAAGTAAATTCTTAAACACCAAATACAGCAGCAGATACACAGCACTAAAAACCATAGAATCATTGAACTAGTGGAACATTTGAAATACACTCCTTCCAAGCGTATTGGATCCTGCTGGACAGTTCCTGATTCCAGGAGCTGCACCGAGGTCCCAGGCAGCTAGAGGTATGTCCCAGGGATCCAGGGCATATCCAGGGCATATCCTCAGGACGCACAGACAGTGTGTGCATACTTGACAACTCTCCCACTCTCTTGTCAGGAGAGCCAGCAAGTGTAACAGTTGGTGATGAGTCTTCTGCGCCCAGGAAGGTAAGTTATGTCTTTCACACCCTCTCTCTCTGCCCCTCCATGGCCTATTAAGATTTCCTGGATGCTGGATAGGCTATTCGGGGTCCAGGAAAGCTGGGTGATGCTTCATCCTCCACAAAGCTTTTCTGGGTGCCTGTTGAGGGGGTTGTCATTTGGCTTTCCTGGGCGCTGGATAGCCTATTCAGAAAGCTGAGTGATGCTCTATGCCCCACACCCAACTTTTCTGGGTGCCTGCTGTGGGGATTGTCACCCAGCTGTCCCAGATGCTGTATTCAGCATCCATGAAGGCTGGGTAACGCCCCATCCCCATCTGTAGTGTTAATGTTTTGGGGTTTTTCTTGAAGATCTATTTCTTTAACAAAATGGTCAACGAGGGCTGGTGTAAGGGAGATTTTATTCAAATAATAATAGTTTTTTCTGTTGTTTCTGTTTTTTTTTTTTTAATTTCCATGGTTACTAATGTATTCTTCTGACAGATGCCTTTCCATTACTGTTGCTGGAGCTTTGTGTCAGCCAGCCAGCTGTGTTTTTTGTCACCATAGGCTAATACTAATCCCTGTTACTATTACCCTAGTACCCAACATACCAGGGGTACTAAGAGCCATTTTATCATCAGAAGACTGATCACCTAACAGACTACCTCTGAGGCAGCTGTGGGCTGGTATTTAGGATGCAAAAGGGCCTAAATCCATAGACCTTCCCATCCCAATAGTATTAAGTTGTAGCCGCTGGTTTTACCTTGAGTGTTTCTGAAAAATGGGAGGGAACCCATGTCGGGTTGGGAACAATGGAAAAAAAAACAGCACAGCAAATGATCGACACCATGGTGGTAATAGGTTCCATCGGGCACCATGACTGTCTGTTGTGAAATGGTTCCCTAGAGGTACATTTTTACCTCTGTGACAGAGGTTCCGAACGAAACCTCCGACACAGATGTAGACCAAGTGTACCAGTACAGGGTATTGTAGTCTATGGGGTTGAGTGAGGGATGCATTCTTGTCACAGTGTATATTATGTGTGAATTATGTGTAATGTATGTAATGAGTTGTGTATCTTTTGGAAAGTTTTGTGTCAGCTTTTACGCCAGCAGGGGTTGAGCTTCTGGCCACCTTATGCACCTCACAACACGTGTTTCAACACCTAGCTCCTGACTGCACAAAGGGGTAGAGATGTCTCACGCATGAAGTGGCAGTTGGAGGCAAGAAAGGACAGTTGGGCTAAGTCTGAAGCAGGGATAGCTGTGGTAACAGGACGGGGCTAAAGTCAATATAAGGCCCTGTAGTTTTAGTAGAGTGGCAGAGTGTGGTAGGGAGAGTGACAGTGATTATACAGGATGTCCTGACAGAAGTCCCTGTTGGGCACAGGTGGGTTTAGTTCAAGCGGCCAGTCTTCATACTTCTCGTCCTGAACTGGAGAAGCAAGCCAGAACTGAATTAACAGAAGGAGAGACCTGGTAACACTGAGCTGGGAGTATCTTTTCTTGGTGGCAGTATATGCGGAGGAGTGAGAGTAAAAGACTTCCCCCATGGTCAGTTGTTGGCTAGATAACTTCACCTAGCACAACCCATCCATTTTACAGCCCAGGAAGGATAGATCCTAAATGTACGGTTCATTTACTGGAATGGGCATCCCCACTCCTCCTTGCTTCAGGCTATAAAGACTGTTGTCATTTGTTAACTGGAAGAAAGGCTCTGTGAGGTTAAACATCTAACTTGAAGTAAAACTTGTTGTATTTAAGAAAACTCTCCTGTTGTCCTGCCTGCATTATTCAACTACACCAAGGACATACTCCTGCAACACCGCCAGGCGGTGAAGGGTTAACATCCACCTGACCAAGAGAGTGTCTCGGGGAACTACTACTACCATTATATGCAGTTTTTCCCCTAACTAAAGTGTGAATGCTTACAGGGTTACGAGATTGTTGAGTGTGAGGGCCGCCATGACAAGTATATTCCTCAGCCTCTCCTCTGCTTCACGACACAAGCCTTAGATCTTTAACAAACAGAGGATAAAAAAACAAAGTGAGGTTCCACTGTTTTTCATAACCAGCCAAGGTAAAAACAGCAGTTGCAGGCTGAAGCAAGATTAAGGTCCTTTCCCACCCCAAAAAAAAAAAAAAAATCAGTCTGCAGAAGCAGAACCATCACATTAGATGGTCCCCCAGCTGACGATAACCTGGCTCTTCCCAGTACCCATGGTCCATTGGATACTGAGGTAATTATAACAGGTGTTTAGTGTCAGCCTTGTGGTGACAAAAAACACAGGTGTCTGAAACCAAGCCCTAGCGATAGTAATGAAGGGGTGTCTGTCAGACACCTCCAATGCTAAAACTGGAATAAAATGGTAAAAGAAATAAATAAAAAATATTTAAATAAACACTCCCCAACACCAGCCCTCTTTAACCATTTTACTAAAGAAATGCTGGTCTGACGTAGTCCAGCGAATCCAATGTAGTCCAAATGAGGGGATTTGTAGAGAAATAGAAACACTACAAGATATTAATACTAAACTCCATCACCTGCACCCTTAAAGATCAAGGATCGTCTGGGTATGTAGGGGATGTAGTACAGGCTACAGCCACACCATAGTCTCCGGGGTTTGGTCCTCTGTTTCTCCCCCAGAAGGTTGTGTTAACTTAACAATAGCCAACCCCCCTACTCTGCCTATCACCCAATTGGGAGTTTGTACAGAGGTTGGAACAGGCAGGGAGATTCTGGAAAAATAAGGAGTCTAAGATGGTTTTGTTGTTAATTCTTCAGGTACAAGTCACGACTGGGAATAGTTGTCATGGCGGCCTGGAACTTTCCTGGAAGGGAAAGAGATTGGCTTCCATCAAAAAAGATGAGTCAGTGGATACACTGCAATAACTTGTCTACAGAGCACCTTCACACAACTGGTATCTAACCCCATGTGGTCACTGTAAAAAATAATCACGTCTGGTGTAGTGAATCTTGTTTTATTATATATATATATATATATATTTATATGTAATATATCTATTATATATATATATTATATATATATATTTTATATACTATATATATATATATATATATAAATATGTGTGTATATTACATACACACAAAATATATTATATATTATATATATATATATATATATATATATATATATATATATATATATACAGTGCCTTGTGAAAGGATTCGCCCCCTTGAACTTTTCAACCTTTTGCACATTTCAGGCTTTAAACCTAAAGATATATAATTTACATTTTTTGTGAAGAATCAACAACAAGTGGGACACAATTCCGGGATGGAACGAAATTTATTGGATATTTTAAACTTTTGTAAAAAAAAATGGAAAGATTGTAGATTTTGCTTTATGTTTGGGATCATTGTCTTGTTGGAAGATAAATCTCTGTCCCAGTCTCAGGTCTCTTGCAGACTCCAACAGGTTTTCTTCCAGAATAGTCCTGTATTTGGCTCCATCCATCTTCCCATCAATTTTAACCATCTTCCCTGTCCCTGCTGAAGAAAAGCAGGCCCAAACCATGATGCTACAACCACCATGTTTGACAGTGGGGATGGTGTGTTCAGGTTGATGAGCTATGTTGCTTTTACGCCAAACATATCGTTTTGCATTGTGGCCAAAAAGTTGGATTTTGGGTTCATCTAACCAGAGCACCTTCTTCCACATGTTTGGTGTCTCCCAGGTGGCTTGTGGCAAACTTTAAATGAGACTTTTTATGGATATCTTTGATAAATGGCTTTCTTCTTGCCACTCTTCCATAAAGGCCAGATTTGTGCAGTGTATAACTGAATTGTTGTCCTATGGACAGACTCTCCCACATCAGCTGTAGATCTCTGCAGTTCATCCAAAGTGATCATGGGCCTCTTGGCTGCATCTCTGATCAGTCTTCTCCTTGTCTGAGATGAAAGTTTAGAGGGATGGCCGGGTCTTGGTAGATTTGCAGTGGTCTAATACTCCTTCCATTTCAATATGATCACTTGCACAGTGCTCCTTGGGATGTTTAACCCCTTCCCGACATTGGACGTATGCATATGCCCTAGTGGGAAGTGACTTCCCGCAAATGGACGATCGTGCGAGCCGCGCACGATCGCGACATGGAACCAGCGGTAAATTACCGCTGGCTTCATGCCGCATCACCCCCAACCGGAGCTCGGGGATTAACCTTTACACGACATAGGTTTTTTAATTGAAGCTGCAGGCAAAGGAAGGGAGCCCCCCCGCCCGGCCCCTCCCGCCCTTTTTCCCCCCCCCCCCCCCCCCCCCCCGCCCCCCCCCCCCCCCCCCCCCCCCCCCTCGCGGGTGATTAACGCTTCATTATCACGACATAGTGGTTGCAATAATGAAGCTGCAGGCAAGAGAAGTGAGCACCTGCTGCCTGCGATCCGGCGCTCTGCTCCGCGCCACTACTGGTCTCCTTACCAGACTCCCCGGATGCTTTCTGAAAGCATCCGGGTAGTCTGGTGACGTCACCATGCCCACACTGCATATATACATATATAAAAAAAAAAGTCAACTAATCCCACATAAAACAAGTCCCTACACAGCTCCGTACACAGAAAAATAAAAAAGGTATGGCTCTCAGACTATGGCGATGCAGAAACGTGTTTTCCTTTTTGAATAAAAGTGTTTTTATTGTGTAAAAGCAGTAAAACATAAAAAAAAATACAAACTGGGTATCGCTGTAATTGTATCGACCTGCTGAGTAATACTAGCATGTAATTTATACTGCACGTTGACCGCTGTAAAAAAAATAAATAAAAAACACTACCAGGAATGCTATATTTTGCTCAAAATGCCTCACAAAAACCGTAATAAAAAGTGATAAAAGCGTCATATGTACCCCATAATGGTACTAATAAAAACATCAACTCATCCCGCAAAAAACAAGCCCATAATCAGCTCCGTATACAGAAAAATAAAAAAAGTTATGGCTGTCAGAATAGGACAACATAAAAACGAAATTTTTTTATATACCTATTTCTATTGTGTAAAAGTAATAAAACAAAAAAAACTATATAAAATTTATATCACTGCAATTGTACCAACTCCCATAGTAAAGTTATCACTTAATTTACACTGCATGGCGAACGATGTAAAATTGAAGACCAAAAAACAACCCCCCATTTTCATGGCCCAATGCAAAAAAAAATAAACTATGGAACACCCGTGTGCCCAAAATGCACAATACACCCCTAGATGAGATCCCTGAGGGATGCTGAATCCAAAATGGGGCAACTTCTGGAAGGTTTCACCTGTTCTGGTACTTTGGGGGCTTTGCAAATGCGACATGGAACCCCCAAAATCTGCGTTCCAAAAGCCAAATAACACTCCCTCCCTTATACGCCCTGCCATGCGCCCAAACAGCAGTTTACACCCACATGTAGGGTATTGCCGAACTTGGAAGAAATTGCGTAACAAAATTTTGGGTGCTTTTTTACCAGGATTCCTTCAGCTAAAATTGCAGATTGTTGAAAAAAAAATTTTTTTTCATTTTCACAGCCTAATGCTAAAAAATGTTGTGACACACCTGTGGGGTCGATATACTCACTGCACCCCTGGAGATATTCCGTAAGGGGTGTAGTTCCCACGATGGGGTCTTTTTAGGGGTGTTTGTTACATTTTAGCACCTTAAAGTGTCCGCAAACCTGAAATGGCGTCTAAATAAAATCGTAATGAAAATGAGACCCCAGAGTCCGGTAGGTTCTCCTCCTATTCTGGGGCTTGTGGTTGAGCCAAAAAGAGCACTATGGGCCACATATGGGATATCTCTGAAAACGGCAGAATGTGGGGAATCAATTTTAAGTTGTATTTCCCTGATCACATTTACCGTATTCTTGTGAATAATGGATAAAAATGGAAAATCTGCAAAAAAAGGGAAATTTTGAAATTTCACTTCCACTTTGCTTTAATTCCTGTGAAACACCTAATGGGTTAATGAACTTCCTAAATGCTGTTTTGAATACTTTAAGGGGTATAGTTTCTTAGATGGAGGGATTTATGGGGGTACGTAATATACAGGCCAATCAAAGTCACGTTAGAACTGGACTGGTCCCTAAAAAATGTATATTGCTAATTTTCTTGAAAATTTGAAAATTACTACTAAATTTCTAAGCCCCCTAATGTCATAAAAAAAAAACACATTTAAAAAAATTATGCCAACCTACAGAAGACATGTGGTTGATGATAGTTATAAACTATTTTGAGTGTCTGTCTTACATGCAGAAATTTTTGAAGTTTGAAATTGGTAAATTTTTCACATTTTTCACGATACTTTGATATTTTTCACAAATAAACAAGCATTTTTTGGACCAAAATTTCTTACAATCTTAAAGCACAATGTGTCAAGAGAAAACAGTCTCTGAATCACATGGATAGGTTAAAGTGTCAAAAAGTTATTATCACATAAAGGGACACATGCCAGATTTCAAAAATGATTTCAAAAAGAGAGGCCAAAACTGTCTCTGGCGGTAAGGGGTTAAAGTTCTGAAATTTTTTTGTATCCAAATCCGGCTTTCAACTTCTCCACAACAGGACCTGCCTGGTGTGTTCCTTGGTCTTCATGATGCTTTCTACGCTTTAAACAGAACCCTGAGAGCAGGTGCATTTATACGGAGACTTGATAACACACAGGTGGATTATATTTATCATCATCATTAATTAATGACAACATTGGATAATTCAGAGATCCGCACTGAACTTCTGGAGTGAGTTTGCTGCACTGAAAGTAAAGGGGCCGAATAATATTGCATGCCCCACTTTTCAGTTTTACATTTTTTATGAAAGTTTAAAATATCCAATAAATTTTGTTCCATTTCACAATTGTGTTCCACCTGTTGTTGATTCTTCACAAAAGAATTAAAATGATATATCTTTATGTCTGAAGCCCGAAATGTGGCTAAAGGGTGAAAAGTTCGTGGGCTGAATACTTTCGCAAGGCACTGTCTGTATATATATATATATATATATATATATATATGTATATATATATATATATACACACACATACACACACACACTGCCGTTCAAATGTTTGGGGTCACTTAGAAACGTCTTTATTTTTGAAAGAAAACGCAGTTTTTTCCAATGAAGCTAACATTTAATTAATCAGAAATACACTCTATACATTGTTAATGTGGTAAATGACTATTCTAGCTGCAAACTGGTTGTTAATACAATATTTACATAGGTATATAGAGGCCCATTTCCAACAACCATCAATCCATTGTTCTAATGGTACATTGTGTTTGCTAACTGTGTAAGAAGGCTATTGGATATTTTTAACACCCTTGAAAACCTTTGTGCAAGTATGTTAGCACAGCTGAAAACAGTTTTGCTGATTAGAGAAGCTATAAAACTGACCTTCCTTTGAGCCAGTTGAGACTCTGGAGCATTACATTTGTTGGTTCGATTAAACTCGCAAAATGGCCAGAAAAAGAACTGAAAAAGAACTTTCATGTGAAACTCGAGTCTATTCTTGTGCTGAGAGATGAAGACTATTCCATGCGAGAAATAGCTAAGAAACTGAAGATTTCCTACAACGGTGTGTACTACTCCCTTCAGAGGAGAGCACAAACAGGCTCTAATCAGAGTAGAAAGAGAACTGGGAGGCCTCGCTGCACAACTCAGCAACAAGTACATTACAATCTCTAGTTTGTGAAATCGACCTCTCACAGGTTCTCAACTGGCAGATTCATTAAAGGAGTTGCCCCTCACAAATGGATTTCATCCAAAACCTTTTTGTTTGTATAAGAGCTGTATTTTGAAATCATGGGCGGGGACCCAGGGCTTCCTGGAGTCCTCTCCCCCCCCCCCTTTTCTTCAAAGGTGACGTCATGCTGTTTGCGCTCGCTCCCGATTCTAACAAAATGGAAGGGAGAACATCTAACACAGAGTTCTCTTTCCCCTGCTGCTCCCCATTCAATAGCATCCACCGTGTACACGCACATATTTCTCTCCCCAAAATTCCAACTTGACCCGGGCCGGGGGTTTCCCAACGGGGAAATTTGGCAGGGGGGGGGGATTCAAAAAAATTTTCTGATGTTTTGTATTTGCATGGATTATCTCATGCAAACATCTGTCTGTGTTGCTTTAAAAACTATTCAGGAACTGTTGACTATTTCCCTGCCTGAATCATTCATTTTCAGCAGTGAAACTTTTAGGAAAACAGGAAGTAAAATGCAAAATTGGGCAGACCAGGGGCTAAAATGAGAGGGGCAGGAAATATTTAAAAACAGCAGTAAAATAATATTGGGCTGAACACAGAAAAGGGGCAGCAGGGGAATGACCGGGGGCTGCTAGTATCCCTTCCAAAAATTCACTGGCTGTCCCGCAGGCAACCCCGAGGAAAAGAGAGAGAAAGGACGGGAATAGTTAAACTTGCGTGTTTCCGCTCCCAACCAAACCTGTTGTGTTTAAGATCCCGGGAGATACAGCCTATCAGGGGGGGAAAAAAGCGGGGTCGGTGTTATGGGAAAACCTCGCCCCTCAAAGCCATAAAAAAAAGTTATCTAGAAACCCGTAGGAGATTTTTTATTGCCCTTTTATTGCAAAGGGCTTTTTTTTTGAAGATCTTTAATTTGAAAAAATTTCCTTTGTAGTGAAAAACCCCCTTTTAAATTTTGTCCCTGGCAAAACGCCTGTGTCAACGTCTCCATTTGAAGGGTTTACTCGGGGGATGGGTCTTCGGGGCAGAGGGCAAAGAAAAAGCCATATTGAGACGGGTTAAATTTAAAATGAAAAGTTTAATAGGGGCTAAAGAACACGGGACATTAGACAAAAAAAAGATTGGAAAAAAGTTTAGGGGACGGACGAATCGAAGTTTGGGGTTTGTTTGGATCCCCACAGAAAAAACATTTGTGAGACCCCAAACAAAATAAAAAGATCGGGAAAAAGGTGCCTGAGCCATCTGTAAACATGGTGGAGGTAATGTATGGTGGGGGTTTGTTTTTGGTCCCTGGAAAATTTGGGAGAATGTAGAAGGGGAAAAAGGGGTTTTTTGAAAAAGGAAGGCTTTTCGCTCCTTTTTTTGCAACCCATGCCCATACCCTGGGGGACGGGCGCTTGTTTGGACCCAAATTTTTCCTCCTGCAACGGGAAAAAAATTTGCTCAAAGCACACCCCCAAAATTTATTTTAAGAACTTTTTTACGGAAAAGCGGAAAGCGATATTCTATCTGAATGTAGGGGCCCACGCAGCCCAACAGGCCCCAAACCCATTAAAGTGTTATAAAGGGGAAAATTGACTTTTTATGGTGCGAAAAAAGTCCCCAAATCAACCCAAACCCAAAACTTGTGGGGGGGGCTTTGGGAGCATGGGGTGAAATTTCTCCAGATTTCCTCACAAATAAACAGCTAAAAATCCCAAAAAGGTTTCTGCAAGGGCGTAATTGTTTGCAAAGGGAGCATTTTTTTGCCCGAAAGAAAAGGTTTGAAGTAAAAAATTAGGGAATTTCAAAAAAAAAACCCAATATTTCAAACCCTTGACATTGGGGACTATTTTTTCATCATTTTGCAATTTCATTTGATAAATAAAATATGAGTTTTAAAGGGAAAACAAAAAAATTGTCTGGGTGCCCCCCAAATTTTTGAACGGTAGTGTATATAAGTATATATATAATAAAGACAAAAGGGGAAAAAAAGGGGGGCGCACAGATGGGAAGTCTTTTGGTATTTCATATACAGTTGAAAATTTTGATCAAATTCACCAATTTGAGTTGCGCCCCTTAGGGGGGACATGTATGATTGGGCGTAAAACTGCGCCCCCCCCCGGGCCCCAATCCCCCTGTTTGGACGCGGGGTGCTGTTAGGCGCAGTGTTTTCCCCCTTTTAAACTGCGCCCCGCCTTTAAGGGGGGGGGCAAAAGGGGGGCGGTGTACTTTTCCCGGGGGGGGGACGCGGCGCGCTCGAAAAACCCCCAGGATGTACGTTGGGGGCTCGCCAAAGCGCGGCGCAATGCAGCCTCGCCAGCTCCGACAGGCAAAAACCCAGTTTTTTTTTTGGTCTAAATCTCCAGCAGAGGCGGAGTGAAGGGAAGATCGGAAAAAATGTGAAAGGAAAATACAAAGATCGCGACAGAAATCCCGGGGCTCCGCCCGTGCGCCCAGGAGTATGGGTTCCCCAAAAAAAAAAAAACGCCTTTATAAAAAGGGGGAAACTTTTTCAGAAAAAAGCTCAAACCCCAAAAATAAAAAATTTTAAAAAAAAAATCACTTTTTCCCCAAAAAAATTTGAAAAGGCGCAATATCAAAAAATTTGGATCTTGGGAAAATTTCCGGGGAAAAACCCGTAATTCAAATTTTTGAAAACTATTCTCATTGGTCGCCCGAAAAAAGGCCCAACAGGGAATTTGGAGCGACAGTGAACCATTAAAACCAAAGGGGAACTATTTTACCAATTTAGGGAAAAAAAAAAGGACAGTTTTAAAAAAACAGTAAAAATGGCCCGAAAAAAAAAAGCTTATGGCTGAGCTAGCGGGGGGGTTGGGTAAACTCGGGCCCCGTAGAATAGGGGGACAGGGACCCCTTTTAACCTATTGGGGAAATTTCAACCCCAATCAAAACCAAAGGGGGGGGCAGGGTTTAAAATACAGTAAAAATACAGAAAAGGCGATTGGTGAGCTAGCGGGGGCCCTTGGGTATCCCAGCCAATCAGAGCGCGAGTACTTTTTCCCCTTGTAGTCTATGGAGAGAAAGGGCGCAATGCAAACCCTTTGGCCCCCAGCGCCCGGGAGGGATGGAGTAGAATAAAAAAAAAAAATTTTTTTGTAGTTTTTTTAAAAATTCTTGAAAAAGAAACTTTAAAATTCTATAAACATAAATCAATTTTTTCCCGAACAACGCATTTTCGCCGGAACCGGGGCTACATCGGGAAAATTTCAATAGGAGAATTGCCGGGAAATACAGTAAATTTAAATTCTTTAAACCCATTCTTTATTGGTCGGGATAAACCAGCCCCCAAAAAGAATAGGGGCGACAAAGGGCCCCCTTATAACTAGGAGGGAATTGACCAATCAGAATAGGAGCGACAAAGACCCCTTTTTCCTATGGAGAAGTTTTTGGGCCAATCAAAATCCAAGGCGGGACAGGGTTTAAAATACGTCAAATGCAGAAAAAAGCCGATTTTAGCTAAATGGTGGCTTGCCTATCCGCCAATCAGAGCGCCCCAGCTACTTCTCCCCTTTTATCTATGGAAAAAGGGGCACAATGCAAAACTCGGCCCCTCAGCGCCGGGGCGGGTTTTGGGTATGAAAAAAAATCATTTTTATTTAAATGGGAAAATATTTTTCAATTAAAGTGCTGAAAACCCTTTTTTAAAAAAATTAAAAAAAAACCAAATTAAATCCCCAAAAACGCGTTTTTTCGCCCCAAAACCCGGGGCTACAAGGGAAATTTCAATAGAGAGAATTGCCAGAAAAAAACCCGTAATTTTAAAATTTTTTAAAAAGTTTCTCATTTTGGGCGGGGGAAGCCACCCCCCGGGAAAAAGGGGGCGACAAAGGGCCCATTAAAAAACCTTTTGGGGAAGTTTTGACCCCAAACAAATAGGAGGACAGTGTCCCTTTTTAACCTATGGGGAAATTTTTAGGCCAAACCAAAAACCAAAGGGGGGACAGTTTTAGAATACAGTTAAAAAAAAAGAAAAGAGCTGATTTTGGCCCGAGCTTGGGTGGCCCGGGTATAAAACCCAAACAGAGGCGAGCTACTTTTTCCCATTGTAGTCTATGGAAAAGGGTGGGGCCAATGCAATTTTCGGGACTCAGGGACCTTTCCCGGGAAAGAAGTATTTAATTAAAAAAAAACAATTTTTTTTAATTTTTAAAAAAATTTTTCAAGAAAGCGCTGAAAACCCTTCCCCAAAAATAAATCATTAAATCCCGAACTACGCTTTGTCGCCGAGTGGGGACTAAAATAGGGAATTGCAAAAAGAGAGAATCGCCGGGGAAAAACGTTTAAATTTAAATTGTTTAAGCTATTCTGATTGATCGGGATAAACCCCGCCAATCAGGATAAGGGGGGGGAGTGGTTTCCCTTATATCCTTGGAGGAGAATTGACCAATCAGAATTTGGGCGCAAGATGGGGGAATTCATGAATTTTTGGGGTTGGGTTTTTTTTTCTTCCCCCGGGCCAATTTCTCGGCAAAAAAAAACTTTGTTTTGAAATTTCTTTGGGGCAAATCACGTTAAAAAAACAAACTATTTTTTACGGGACAGAGCCTGGGAGGGGGGCTTTTTAGAACGTTTTGGGCCCTGCTTTAAATATGGGGGGCTTGGTTTGGTCTTTATACCCAAAGTTGTGTTTTAGTATAAAACGCAGATGACGAACGCCGCTCTTTGGGAAACGCTTTACTCTAAAAATTTCCCCGGGCACTTAAAGGGCAAAACTGACCAAAAAAAACCCCGAAAGGGGGAAAGTAGGGCCCGTTTAAAATCAGGGGAGCGGGGAAAACTGGAAAAAAAAAAAGCTGAGGGGTCAAGGGGGCAACATCAGTGACCCGGTGTGGAGGGGGACGGCGGCAGCCCCAACACATGAGGGCCGAGATTTGGCCCCAAATGACATTTGGAGGGGGCCCAAAAACCCGGAAACCAAAAAGGGGGCACAATGACACAGTTTTTGGAGGGTTTTGGCAACAACCCGCAGCAGCAAGAGGGCGACATTTGGGACAATGACAAAACTTGAAGTGGGGAAAAAAAGGGGGGGGCCACAGGTGGCACAAAGAACAGTGTGTAGGTCACGGCAGCAGCCACAGCACACTTTTGGTTTAACCCGTGGCACAATTTACAATTTTGGGAGGGGCACGGCGCGCGCAGAGGTCAGGCAAATGGGACCAATGAAATTCTGGAGGGGCAAAAAAAGGAGTAGGGCCAAAAAGTGGACAATGGGCACAGTGTTGAGTTTTACGGGGAAACAACCCCGCAACAGTACATGAGGTCAACGGGGGGCAAAATGAACAGGGTGTAGGTCACGGCCAAACCCCCCAAAAGCACAGCTTTAGGTCAGAAAAGTGGCACAATGACACAGTGTGTAGGGCACCCGGGAGCGCAGATGATAAAGGGGAGTGGGACAATGACATTCTGGAGGTGGCCAAAAAAAAAGGGGGTAGGCCCCAGAGTGGGGCAAAAAAAATTTGGTGGAGGTCCGGCAGCAGCCACAGCACAGCAGAGGTCCCGACAGTGGGGACAATGGAAAACAGTGTGGGGGTCACGGCGCAGCAAACAAAGAGGGCAGGCAGTGGCACAATTTACATTCTAGGTGGCCCAAAAAAGGAAATAGGGCCCCAGGTGGGGCAATACACAGGTTTTGGGGTCGGCAAACACCCCAGCACAGATGAGGTCCCGAAAAGTGGCACAATTTACACAGTGTGGGGGGTCCCCGGCCCGCAGTCACAGCAGCAGCATGAAATTTTAGAAGTGGCACAATGACAGAGGGGGAGGTGGGTGGCAAAAAACCCGTCCCCCGGGTTTTTGATGGTTTTTGGCAATGGGGGAAAATGTTTAGAAAAATGTGTGGATCAGGGGGGTGGCGGCATCAGAAGTGGGTGAGGCGGGATTTGAACCCCGACTCATTTTCACGTTTTTGGGGGAGGGGTCATGGCTTTATGTAGTTTTTTTTTGACGCCTAATCATTGGTTGGGGGAAAAACCCCTTTCCCCATCCACGCCTATTCTCTTGAAAAAAGGTCAGTCCCTTCCACATTTCCCGGGGGAAAAAGCGGGGTTTTCCTTTGGGGGGAAAGATGGCCCCCCCCCGCATTTAAAAATTTGCTCCCGGGTGCCCCCAAAATACTGGCGGGCCCGGGACAGCTTCTCCCCCTGCAAACTCGGCAAAGGTTTTCCCGGGAAACATTTCCCGTTTGGCTCCCAAATAGCCAGGGGTCTTTTTAACTGGGGTGGGAAGGGGGCTGTCCCAAA
>JAODAL010044370.1:0-32924 GCA_025379985.1 Phyllomedusa bahiana
AGGGCCCTTTACAGTGGGGCGGAGGGGGGTCAGGGCTGCCATCAGTCATCTATTAACTGTTTCAGGGCGCCCACCCATTACTACTTTCTATTTTTAGCATATCACTGGGCCCCTTTTTGATTCCGGCCCCTGACAGGAATACTTCCCATTTGGCACCCTGGCATCCATTTTAAAGTAGCCTGACCCCAAAACCAGCAATAATGTCTTTATGGGCCCTCAGAATGAAAAGAAGAAATTGACTACTTTAAAAAACATTTTTTTCAAATGCTGCTGCTATGGCTACTTGCCTTTCTACTGCTGGCATGTTGATGACGTTGTTCCACCGTGACAATAGAACATGAAGAAGACGCAACAGATGTCTCCAGTTGGTCAACGAGCCCTGTCTCAAATTCCTGCATTCTTCTATCAAATGAAGTGGGTTGAAGAAAATTGCTGACTATTGATTTGGAATGTGCATCAAGGAGGGTGGACACCCAGTAACCGCTGTTCAATTTGATTTCCTTGAGGTATGTGAAATTTGAAATCAGTGTGTGAAATAAGCTTTTTATTCAATACGACCTTTACTATTGGTATATTTACAGTGACCTGACCAACAAACTAGCAAAAATGCCCTTACTGACCATCAGAATAAAAATCGCCTGAAGAAATTAAAATTTCAAACAAGAGTTTTCTGAATAGGACATTAAATAATGCTGTCTTTTAAAGCAGCATGACCCTAATACCAGACAAAATGCCCTTATGCACACTCCCAATAAAATTTACAAGAAGAAATGAAGAGGGATGCCCGGGAGGTGCAGATGCTGCAGCAACGCTGACAGTCAGGTAGAAGCAGAGTATGAATGCCGAAATTGTGAGCTAAGACCTCTAGCTTTTCTCAGAAGACAATCAAGACCTGGGTAGCGCTTGAGAAATTTCAGCCTATATGAGAGCGCTTGCCTCTCTGTATGAAATTCGAAACAGTCTGAGGTACCACCATTACATCCTAACGCCTAAGCACCAATGGAATATTTTGCAAAGGATGTTGTCACATAAACTCGCCGTGAATGGGCTCAAGGAGTTCAGGTTCCTTTCCAGGAGCACGGACGAAGTGAGCTTCACTTGGAAACGCGGGTTGACGCTCCAGTTCCACCCAGGTGCCCTGTTCCTGGCTTTCTTTTTTCTCGCTCTACTGGACGTGCTGGAGGAAACTGTCTCTGCTCCTGCGGTGGCACATTTGCTACACTCGAACATTGATTCTCGGGCAAGAGTTTTACCATTTACCTGCTTGTTCACAGATTCACAAAGCATGCCGTTTAACATTGTAGATCCTGGGAGTATTGCCATGATAGCATTTAGGTGGCATGCCTTTTTCTATGATTCCCATACCCTTAAAATGAATAATGTTGTCCTTCTTGTAAATTCGCCAGTATTTTGACAAAGGCAAAGGGCCACTGACCGGAGTACTGCCCTATTTGCACCCCTGGCACCATTTCACAATAGCCTGATCCCAAAACAAGCAGAAATTACCTTATGGACACAGATAGTAAAATTAGCAGGAAGAAATAAGTATTTTAAACAAGATTTATTTGAATAGAACCTTGAATATTGCTGTCTTTTCCAGCGTTTTGACCCCAAAATCAGCAAAAGAATTCCAGCATTTTGCCACATCAACATTGAGACAGTTGACGGGGAGGCCAAGATGACGCTATAACGCAGCCAGCCGGGATGAAGCAGGGTGCGAATGGCGGAAGTGTGAGCTCAGACCTCAAGCCTTTCTCAGCAGGTAGTCAAGACCCGGGTAGCGCTTTAATAATTTCTGGACCACAAAGTTCATGACGTGTGCCAGGCAAGGGATGTGCTCCAGCCTACCGATCTTAAGTGCAGTAAGGACATTTCACCCATTGTCGCACACCACCGTGCCTGGCACCAGGTTCTTATCACCCAGCCACTGCTTGGTCTCATTTGGTTTTTGACCTGTGTGTTGATGGTCTGCAAGACACATTATTTCAAAATGGCCTGGTTTCCCTTGGCACGTGATGCTACTAGTGGACCTTGGAGGACAGAAACCTGCACCATCCCTGCAGTTTTGAAGAGTGTGCGTCGAGCCTGAGAGCCACCGTCATCACCAGAGACATCCACCCCAATCACCCAGTGAGCTGTCACAGAGATGTAGTGGCGTTAACCGTGCTTACTAGTCCATGTATCAGTGGTCAGATGGACTTTGCTGGACACCGATGTAGCCAACGCACTGGAGATTTTACCTGACACGTGGCTGGCCAGGGCAGGGACGGCTTTTCGGGAAAAGAAATGCTTGTTCAGCCTCTGGTATTGGGGGCAGGCAAGGGCCATGACGTGGTGGAACCCATGTGTGTCCACCAGGCGGAAAGGCAACATTTCCAAGGCTAAAAGCCTGGCAATGCCGACATTTAGGCTTTTGACTTTGGGATGGTTTGGGTTAAAGTGTTTCTTCTGCTCTCAAACCTGGTACACAGAAGGCTGGCTGCTAGACAGGCCGCTGTACGGCGTGCAGGTCAGACTGTTGGACTGAGAAGGGGTAGGCTGTGTCTCTGGTGGTGGTGATGGTAATCAGGCGACAGTGTATGGCACTGGGGCTGATCTTTGCTCATGACACAGCGGGACATGGGCAGCAGAGGAATGCTTGGTCTTGAAAGTGGGTGTCACAGTGGTTGGAAGCCCAGGAGCTGTGTGGCCTTTTTTCTTCAAGTGATTCCTCATTTCAATTCATGCTTTCTCTGCATGTGACTATTCATATTCATGGTGGTTAAACACTTTAGATTCTTCCCTCTACTGATGTGTTGACGGCAAATCCGAGTTATGACGTCGGTCGGTGAATCTGAGGCTTGATCGAAAAAGGCAAGGCCTTCACAGATCCTGGATCTTTTTGACGGCGATAAGCTAGTAGCAGCGTTGCTGCTGCCACCACTGATCACTGTTGTCGGACTAATCTCAGCATCCACTGATGAGGCGCTCACAAGCAAATGCTGCTGAAAAGACCACGGTGGATCCACAATGTCATTATCAACATCATCATCATCACTGGTGACTTCTTCATCCTGACAGTCTACATCCTGAAGCTGCGAGCTAAAAGCCACAGGCACTGCAAGGTGTTGCCGACTGCTCAGGATATGTGCCAACTGACCAGCTTCCTTCTGCTCTGACGGCATCAGCAATTGGGTGTCAGAGCAGACAAAATTATCCTCTTTGGCCTCTTGATCTTTTGAAATCCCTTTTGGCTCCAACCGCATTGTGTCATCAAAGAGCACTTCAGAACATGGATTATCCACAGTGGTCTGTACATGGGTTGACATTTAGGCTGCATTTGCTTCATGTTGGACGGATGCTGACGATGATGATGACGGCATTTGTGGCCGTGACTGGGAGGACGAAGAGATAAAACCGCTGGAAGCAGGTTGCGTTAACCACTAAAGAACCACTAAAGAACAGATTGGCGATGCTCTTCATTACTGAGATTCAACCGAGCAATGACAGGCCTGACTGTCCTGCAACTGACAATATGCTCCCTTGCGTGTTGACGGGAGATCTGGAAGGAACGCCTTCTCTCGTACCTCTAGCTCCACGTCCTACCCCCTCTTTGCTCGCTTACCACCTGTAGTTCACTCCATGTTCAGAAAGATAAATATTAAAAAGGTCTAGAAGATTCACAGTCTCTTATTGAAAAACTGTACTGCACAGACAGCAAATCACAGGTGTTCTTAATCCCTTAAAATTTTCCCAAATGCCAACTAGGATTAGAAACAGAATTGTTTCTATCAAATAACTGTGAAATGCGGTCTTGTGGAAGACCGTAACACCAAATCAACAGTGTTCTTCCTACAGTCCTTGAGATTTACAACTGCAAAGGAGAACTAGCAATTGACTTTTTTCTACAAATTATCTAAGAACTGTGGTCTTTTCTGACAACCAGTAGTACAAATAAAAACAGTTTCTTCAGAATACCTAATAAATGTGGACTTTTCCCACACCTGCCAACCAGGAGAACTGCAGTCTTTTCAGACAACTGACAATCACATATAGAAATAGAAATTGTTTCTATAGAATATGGAATAAATGTGGTATTTTCCAACAACCAGGAGTAAAAATAGAATATTTTTCTATGGATTGTCTAAGACATGCAGTCTTTTCTAACAAGCAGGGGTAGAAATAGAAAAAATTTCTAAGGAAGACCTAAAAAATGTGGTGTTTTCTGACAACCAGGAGTACAAATAGAAAGAACTCTATAGAACTGCGATTTATTATGAGATATGAACGTAGCTGTGCATGATGCAGAAGTTCTCCCCACAACAAAGGCTCCCCCCTTCCTATGACACTGTAGGCAGGCTATGCAGAAATAAAATACGGTGCTATTTCACAATGATTTGAGAGGAGAAAAATGAGTAATAAATGCAGACATGCACCCCACAACATAGGGACACCCTGAACTCAGACTGTAGTGGCTGGCAACGCAGAAATAAAGTTGGGTGCTATTTCACCGTGGTTTGAGAGGAGAAATATGAGTAATAAATGTAGACGTGCACCCCACAACAAAGGAACACCCTTATCCCAGACTGAAGTGGCTGCCAATGCAGAAATAAAATTTGGTGATACCTCACAGTGGCTTGAGAGGAGAAATATAAGTAATAAATGTAGACGTGCACCCCACAACAAAGGGACACCCGGAACTCAGACTGTGGCTGCTGGCAATGCAGAAATAAAATTGGGTGCTATTTCACAGTGGATTGAGAAGACAAATATGAGTAATAAATGCAGACGTGCACCCCAAAACAAAGGGACGTCTGGAACTCAGACTGTGGTGACTGCGGGCAATGAAAAAATAAAATTGGGTGCTAGTTCACAGTGGCGGCTTGAGAGGAGAAATATGAGTAATAACTGCAGAAGAGCACCCCACAACAAAGGGACACCCTGAACTCAAACTGTGGTGGCGGCTGGCAACGCAGAAATAATATTGGGTGCTATTTCACAGTGGCTTGAGAGGACAAATATGAGTAATAAATGCAGACATGCACCCCACAAAAAAGGGACGCCTGGAACTCAGACTGTGGTGACTGCTGGCAATGAAAAAATAAAATTGGGTGCTATTTCACAGTGGTGGCTTGAGAGGAGAAATATGAGTAATAACTGCAGAAGAGCACCCCACAACAAAGGGACACCCTGAACTCAAACTGTGGTGGCTGCTGGCAACGCAGAAATAAAATTGGGTGCTATTTCACAGTGGCTTGAGAGGAGAAATTGTCCCGATGCAGGATCTGCCCCCCGAACCAGGTGCGCCCCCCCGCCCCCATGCAGCTGTGCTGTTCAGAGCACTGAAGCCGTTTCCAAATCTCTAACCAATACTAACTAAAATTCTCTAATCTTGTTGTACCCTAAGCTAACTAATCTATTAAGGAGCCTTTTCAGTAGTAAATACTCTGGCAAATAGTCTCTACTAGCTCTAAAAGCTGAGCAGAGAGACAGCTATCCGTCCTGTTCGCTGTGTGGAAGCTAATGTCGCTGAGCAGGAAGAGCAGTGACATAGATAAAACGAGGTCATGCTAGTGGATTGAAGACATTAATAGTGTCATCCTTATTCATAATTATGCCCTTATCTGCCTTGTTGTCCTGCAGTCTTCCTCATCTAATGGGGAATCCCTTTGTTTTGTATTTAATACATACTTCATATTATTATTCCCTATGACTTCTTAGGTGGCTACTACTCAGTCCTACTTAAAGAGGTTTTATAACCAAAAAAAATAGCTTTAAACATTTAGGAAAAGGTAAATGAAGACAAATAGCTAAAACATTGCTGTTCTTTACTTTGATTAGGAGATAGAAGAGATTTTATTTACTGTTTGTGCAAACAAGTTTATCTAGGTTACTGACTACCTCTCTCTGTTCTATTGTCTCATTGCTTTCATTGCTCCAGCTGCTCTGTCCGACCATGGTGACATCATTCCCTGCAGTGCCTTTTCAGTAAAACAGAAGCTTGTTCACCTATGTTACTGACAAATTTGAACCCATTATAGCTCTATAGTCTTGTGTACTATAGTTTAAAAACCTTCTACACTCATCTCACTGTAACAGGTTCAGCTATGAATAGTAGAGCTGATATGCCAGTCACTGCTGTAAAACTATCCAGAGTCTGAACAGAAAGTGAGAGTCAGACGCTAGCTGTGAAGATTAGGCTTTGTAAAATAGCATGGTGAGAACAGCCTTTAAGTCCATGGGATATTTGAGTAATGAGAACTACTGTTGGGACACCGAAAAGGGTATTGCAAAAGGTGAAGTCCAGTTCTGTTGAACTGTTCCAAGTTGCTTTGTTACACTGATCACATTAGTTTCCAAACGCCTTTGTTTTACCTCTTTCCTAAGGCTTTTCAAGCTCACTTACTCCCCAACACATGTAGACAGCAACCTTTTTGACTTTATTTTCACCCAACTATGCTCTATCTCCTCCTCCAGCTCACCCTTCACATTTTCTCATTGCTATTTCCTTTACTTTACTGTATCAAAAAACTCTAACTGTCCGCAGGTAGCGTCTTAGACAGTACTAATTAAGCAATCCCTTGACTAGAAAAAATACAAACACAAAAAAGGGGAGGGTCTTAAAACGTAACTTTTAATAAATTACTAATAAAAGCATAAATAACATAAACAACAATATATCTCTCTATGAAAACAGCCAACACAGAGAATCTCTGTCCAAATTACATAAAGTACCGGGACCAACAAGAAAATAGACCCTATAAGGCACTTAAAGAAAAACTGATCCCTAGCTTATCCAAAAGCAGGAAAATCGCCCCAAAAAAGGGCGATCCCATCAGGAACCTCACCCTGTGAAATCCCTAAATGTCCCTATGGCCCCGTCCCAACATGTTTTGACCGGCCCCTGGTGTTACTACTCCGGTCACTTCAGGGGACAGATTGGGGAAAGAATGAAAAATATATAAGGCCATGGGTACCAAAAATATATTGTTTATCATCACTACTTCAATATTCATCTTATATTTTTGGTACCCCTGGTCTTATATTTTTTTCATTCTTTCCCCAATCTGTCCCCTGAAGTGACCGAAGTAGTAACACCAGGGGCCGGTCGAAACATGTTGGGATGGGTCTGTAGGGACATTTAGGGATTTAAGGTGAGGTTCCTGACGGGAACGCCCTTATAGGGGCGATTTTTCAGCTTTTGGATAGTCTAGGGATCAGCTTTTATTTAAGGGCCTTATAGGGTCTATATTCTTGTTGGTCCTTTATATGTACTTTATATGATTTGGACAGAGATTCTCTATGTCGGCTGCTTTCATAGAGAGATATATTGTTGTTTATGCTTTTATTAGTAATTTATTAAAAGTTAAGTTTTAAGACTCTCCCCTTTTTTGTGTTTGCTTTACCTTACTTTACTGTCCTGATACCTTTGATCCTTTCACCAAAACCTATTATTTGCATTAATAGATATGCTGTATGCATGCCATTTACCTGAACCCTATTTCAAACACCCCAAGACCTCTACCATGCATACTGTGTTGTACATTGTATGCATTTGTACTGGATTCTGGTGAATTGAATATTATAGTTTATTATGTTATCCCATTCTCTTTTTTCTGTAATATATTGATATACACTACTCACAAAAATTTAGAGATATTTGGTTTTAGTTGAAATTTCAGAATGAGCAAAACATTTTTTTAATTTTTTTATAAATGCACTAAATGAGACCATCTTTGGAACATTGGAATGCACATGTCCAACTGCTCAGTGTTTCAGCTTTTTTGCACAACTTTCTGATCTCTGATGCCTTAGACAAAACCACGGAGTGCTGGTGGAACTAAGCGCTCGGAAGAAGAATGTAACAGGACACTGTATCCTGTTCGAAATTACTGATAGTGGGTTCCACCTGTAACCTGCAGCCATGTAGGTAGTTTTCTACACTCCTGTCCCAACATTATGATGTAAATGTAACTCGAATATAGAGATAGGTTGAACTTTAATAATTAAATATGGATTACAAAAAAAAAAAAACACCATAATTCTACCATATTTATTTGTTTATTTATTTTTGAATGATGTGCATCACAAACCTACTAGTGCATATATACTCACGTTCAGATGCGGCTCTGGGGATCGCAGCCCAATGCAGACAGAGACACAGACAGGTTGATCTGGTTCCAACACGGATCCTCCCGTGTTTTAATGGCACAACAGGTATACAGCAAGACGTATGCCAGATACAAACAGAATTGACAAACAAAACAAAACGCCTGCTCGGCTGAGCGCTGACTAGACAGTGCAGTTCCCTCACTACACCTTGTTCAGCAAACGGTCTAGGCAAGGTCCTGGATACTTCCAGTCAGACACACCTCTCAGGCCAAACTCCTTGACCTGTATGACAGACAGACCTGGTCAGCTGACTAGCTGACTTATAACGGCTAGCCCCAAATCTTGGTCAGGTGGAACAAGGGGATAGAACACCCACCCAACTCTTTGGCCTACTCCCAATATAAGCCCTCCTGTTTTTGCCCTAAGCAACCATACTACATTAGTAAAACGTATGTTAACCCCTTATTGAGGCCAACACAGACACAAACTAAATGGCCTTCTATTGGTCACCATAGGTCCAGGGTAACCTTGGTGACATTTACCTACTCTCTATTCCTGTGTAAGCCAGAAATCTCACAGGGATGTACACCCCAATTAAGGACCTTCCCAGCTTCAACTTAACATTGTCCCCCCCCCCCCCCTCCTGCTCAGACCCTGTATGGTAGAGCACTTTTCTCCAGGCAATGGGTAAGCGACAGTGCATTGGCCCGCATTGCCTTGCTGGGAACCTTGGGTGTTGCCTCTAGCACATAACGCTATAATCCTGTAGAGCTATGAACCACCGGTTCATTACTCTGTCATTATTCCCCTTATTCTGTGCCATCTTTTGAGTGGGGAATGGTCTGTGTGACCACCCTAAACACTCTGCCCAGAGCTCATCAGGTAGTACTTGAGAGACTCCAACAGCCCACTTTAGAGCGTAAGGCACTCTCTTTCTACGATGGCGTAGTTCTTGATCTTCTGCCGTTAATTTCTGCTCAAGTATTGAGCCACGGGGTGTTTCTTCCCCATCAACCACCTGGGACAGTACAGCTTCCCAGTCCTTGTTAGAGCTTTCTGCATGTACCACGTAATTTCTGCCTTGAAATCAGGGGCACTTAACACTTGACCATGGAAAGCAACTCTTTCAACCTCTGAAACGCTTCATCTTCTTCCTTGGCCCCACCTTAGTGGATTAGACCTTTAGTGAGGTCTGTAAGGGGGGGTGCTGCAACAGAGTGTGAAATTTGGCACAAACCTTCTTAAGTACCCGGCCACCCTAGAAAAGCTTATAACCTGTCTTTTTGACACTGTTTATGCCAATTTTTTAAATCGCCTCGATTTTTGTCCAGCTGGGGTTTAATGACTCCCCGGACCAATGTTGTACCAAATATCGAGCCCCCAAGCCTAATGGCGGCATTTCTTGGGTTTGCGGTGAGACCTGCCTCCAATGGAGTCCAGTACTGCTTAACCTTAGCCAGTCCAGCTAATGTGGAAAAAAACTACATAATCTAAATATGCAGCTGCGTATTTTTCTATGAGGCCGAAAGCAACAATATCGCATTCAACTCTGTAATGTAGGCCGGGCACCGAGGAGGCCAAAGGGGAGCACCACAATATTGAAATGACCGTCGGGGCTGTCAGAAAAAGCCGTTTTTCTCCCTGGACTGCATTTGTAAGTGGTGCACCTGCCAATAGCCCTTTAGTAAGGTGCACAAGGGTTGATGTACTCTGGCGGGCCCTAACCTTTCTATGACTCAATCCACCGTCTTGGCCATCGGATTATGTCATCGAAATAGGATATCTCATTTATCTTTCTAAAGTCATTACAAACCTGAGGCTACCGTCGTGGTTTGGTAATTAGGACTATGGGGCTGGACCAACCACTGTGTGCTTTTCTAATAAACCCCCATGACAACATTTTTTCCACCCTCCTCCGAGATGGCCTGTCTCTGTGCCTCGGTCACACGATAGGCCTCAACCTTACTTTTATGACCTGGGTTCCTGTCACTATGTCATGCTTTATGATCTGCGTTCTACCTGTAATCCGAAAACACCGTCACTATTTCTCCCCAGAAACTCTTTCACCTCCTGTACCTGTACTGCGGACAAGAGTCTGAGAAACTGACCTCATGGCAGCTCTGACTAGTGACTTCTTAGAGCTTACACAAAGCACCAAGGTTTCTCAGTCACTCCAGGCTTGAGTAAATTAATGTGGTAGATCTGGAGCGGCTTCCTTTTCCCCGTCTGATTATAATTTATAGTTCACACTTCACTAATTTTTTCCTGGACTTCATAAGGTCTTTGCCACTTTGCCAGAAATTACTTTCTGCTGTTGGAACCAGCACCAAACACGGTCCACCTTGGCTGTAAAAGAAACACTTAACTTTGCAGACCGGTTATACACGCTGGCTTGTGGCTTCCTGAGCCCTGCTTCATATGCTCTTTAACAATTGGCTTCATCGCGCAATTCTATCCTGCATTTCATGACATGCTCAATCTACCGCTGCGGTGAGGTTTTGCTCCTGCTCCCAGGTTTCTTTTGCTATATCCAACAAACCCCTGGGATGCCTCCTGTATAAATAGCTCAAACGGGGAAAACCCCTGTGGAGGCTGTGGAACTATCTTAATGGATGAAACATCAGGTACGGGCAAAAGCCGGTCCAGTCCTTCCCATCCTTGTCTATACTTTTCTGAAGCATTCCCTTCAAGGTTCGATTAATCCCTTTTATACCAGGCATCTGTATGGGGGTGATACACTGAGGTGCACAGCTGTGTTATTGTAGGAGTGACACAGCTCTTTTGTAATTTTACTCATTAAAAGGGGTGCCCTGGTCAGTGAGGATTTCTTTGGGATCCCTGTCCGTCTGAACATGTGGAATTGTTCCCTTGCAATCACCTTAGCTGAGTGTTCTAAGTGGGATGTCTTCGGATAACGTGTAGCGTAGTCTAGGCACTACCAAAAATGTGTTGGTGGCTCTGCGGACTTGGAAGCGGCCTACAAGTCCATTCAATCGCTGTCAAATGGTACTTCATTTATGGGAAAGCGGGACTAGGGGTTACGGAGATGTGGCTGAGGGGCATTAACACTGACACTTGGGCAGGAATGACAAAACTCCTCTACCGCTCTATTATCCCAGACCGATAAATATTCCGATCAATGCGCTCCTTGTCTGTTACGCCTAGATGCCACCAAGGACATGTGATGCCCAAAGTCAGGGACCATGCGCAGTGTGACTGAGGTACCACCAGTTTGTTCTACACACTCAGTCGGGGTCCTCTTTACCCTATACAGCAAGTTCTCATGTACTGCAAAATGTGGTGGGTACACACAAAAATTTGTGTCTGGTCTTGGCTGGACCCATTTATAACCTTAACGCTCTTAATGCGTTTGCTAGAGGGGATACCGTACTGCTCCGTCCAAGTTACCTGGCAATCTGCAAGGTAGAAACTCAATTTCACAATTCCCCCCCCCCCCCCACCCCCCCACCCCCCCCCCTCGGTTTGTCCTCCGAGTGTATCTCCTGAGGACCATTAAGGAGAAAAACCTATCAGTACCCTCTGACTCCCCTGTTTCAGACTGCAGGTTCGCACACTTTAGACACACGTTTACACCCTTGGCTGCTTATTCTCCCATACGTTCCAAAACAGGAAAATTCGGGCCTAATATCACATGGTGCATTAAGTCCGTTAAAAAACACGGACTTCATGATTAACAGACCACAGGGAGTCTCTATTGTGACTACGGCGGTGGGATAGTATTTAGTGTCCCCATGTATACAGACACCCCAGTGCAAAGGGTCTGGAGTTTACCCGGGTCACACTAACATGGCACGGACTAAAGTTCACCAGATGCCAGAGACATTAAGGCCATCACAGATCGGCCTCCTACCGGACTGGACCACACTGCCGCTCGCTCATAGTTTCCTTTTGGGCTCGGCATATACAGGCCTGGCCAAAATAAGACACTGCGCCTCCCAAAGTCACATTCATGGGTTTGTAATCATCGGGCACTTGGCGGCACATGTCCCAGTTCTGGCAGTGCCAGCAGACTACATGGCCCCGTGGGCTGAATTAAGTCCTTCTTTGGATTGGCATCCGTTTTTTTGTTTTTTGTTCAACGGAACGCTCAGAAAAGTTGCCACCTCCTTAGCATGATGTCTCTCCCTTAATAGCAGGAACAGTCTTACCATATGCTGGTTTCTTCTGATTCCCGGGGCCATGCAGGTCCTGGAGGAAGTCCTCAGTGGCCGTAAACCTCTCCACTATGGACACCAAGTCGTCCGCACTCTTTGGATTAGAGTACCCCAAGCAGCGCTGGAGCCTCACTGGCAAGGCACGGACAAATCGGTCGCAGACGACCGTTCCACTATTTGCGCAGGTGTGAGCTCCTCTGGCTGTAGCCACTTGCTGGTAAGGTGGTATAGGTCGCACATCTGGGACCTCGCAGGTTTCTTGGTGTCGTACTCCCAGGTGAAGACTCGCCGCGCACGAACCGCCAAGGTAACGCCAAGCCGGGCCAGTATTTCCTCCTTCAGCCTTGTATACACCCTGGCGTCCTGGACTCACAGGTCAAAGTAGGCCTTCTGGGGTTCACCCATCAGGAAGGGGGCCAGTACGTCTGCCCACTGATCCAGGGGTAGCTGCGCCCCCTCTGCGATTCTCTCAAATGTAACCAGGTAGGCCTCAATGTCGTCCTCAGCAGTCATTTTTGTCAGCGCCCATTGCACATGCTGACAGGGTGCCGACTGCAACCCCTGAGATGCCTCTGGTCTCTCGGTTAAGGCTTACAGAGTCTGGTTCATCATACGCTGTTCTGTGGCTGTGGCCTGGTGCACCTGCAGCAGCAGACAATTGGTTTCATGCTGGGCCTTTACTGCTTCCTCATGCACCTGTTTTTGTTGTGCACTGGCTTCCTGTTGTGCAGTAACCACTTGTTGGAGGTGGAGGTTTGACTGGATTAACTGTTTAATCAGCTCGTCCATTTTTGCGGTTTCGTCCTGCAGTGTAGTAGCAGGTTTAACCCAGGACATGGTTCACCACGCTCCCTCTGTCTGTCTTTTTAAAGTGCCCGCATTCTCCACCATGTGTAAGCTTCCACTCACGTTTCCACTCTGGGGATCGCAGTCCAATGTAGACAGAGACACAGACAGGTTGATCTGGTTCCAGCACGGGTCCTCCTGTGTTTTATTGGCACAACAGGTATACAGCAAAACGTATGCCAGATGCAAACAGAATAACAAACAAAACAAAACGCCTGCTCGGCTGAGCGCTGACTAGACAGTGCAGTTCCCTCACTACACTTGTCCAGCGAACAGTCTAGGTGAGGTCCTGGATACTTCCAGTCAGACACACCTCTCAGGCCAAACTCCTTGACCTGTATGACAGACAGCCCTGGTCAGCTGACTAGCTGACTTATCACGGCTAGCCCAAATCCTGGTCAGGTGGAACAAGGGGAGTAGACACCCACCTAACGCTTTGCCTACTCCCAATAGAAGCCGTCCCGGGTTTTGGCTGAAGCAACCATACTACGTTTAAACGTATGTTAACCACCTACTGTGGCTGACACAACACGAACAACCGGCTTCTTGGTGACATATTCCGTCATTGTCTGGTGTAAGCCAGAAATCTAGCTGGGACATACACCCCATTACGGACCTTCCCAGCTGCCACCTTACAATATATATATATTAAAATTTCAGGATGAACATAAAATGTCTTAAATATTGTTTTAAATAAACAAAATGAGACCATCTCTTAACTTTTAAGTGTTCGGGCAAAATCAGAAACTGTTCTGTGGTCAGATAATTCAAATTTGGAAACCACGGATGCCATGTTCTGCAGACTTAAGAGGAGAGGGACCATCCAGCTTGCTATCAATGCATAGTTAAAAAGCCTCCATCTCTAGTATAGGGTTTCATTAGTGCTTATGGCATTGGCACAATCAATGCTAAGCAGCATAAAATTTCGGTTTTTTGCCTTCCTCTGGATCAACACCTTAGCCCAACAGGATGAAATGGATGGATGTCTTGTCTTTTTTCGGCCTTACAAACTATGAAACAACATATGCTCCCATCTAGGCATCGTCTCTTTCAGAGAAGGACTTGCAGATTTCAACAAGACAATGGCAAATCACATTCTGAATTTAACACAACAGCATGGCTTCGCAGAAGTCTAGACCTTTCAACAATAGAATACATTTTACACCAACCAAAATTCGGGCAAAAGAGAACCATAGCAATAGTTTTATCAGTTTATCCATCAAGCCAACCTTATTATAATAAGGACATGCTATGGATCTTAATCAGCACCTTAATTAATGCCTAAGATACCACTAAGTCAATGTGGACATTGATGTCAATGGTAATTTAGATTAACTGAGTGGTCCTCCCTAGTGTTGAGCGATTACGTTGGCTATCGACATCGGGCGATAGTCGATAGTCGGCCACCATCGATAAGGTTTTTCGATAGTCGATAGTCGATCATCTCCGATGACCATTAAAGTCTATGGGAGAGCAACAACACCTTCATTCTTACACCCAAACAGGGCTGGAGAAGCTGGAATTAACAGCCACAACAGTCAAATGGATACCTGCAACATCTTAGACACAACACTTAGGTTATAAAAGTCACAGAAAAAAAGTCACACACTATTCACTATCCCTGTCTTGTTCCACAGCATGACCCTTAAACCTGCATCACCCACACATTAAAAAGTGCCAGAAGGCAGTATTATTTGAACCATCATTTTACTTGAACTGGACATTGAATATCCCTGTCCTGGAACGCAGCATGACCCTAAAAACCTGCATGACCCACAGATTAAAAAGTGCCGGAAGAAAGTAGTCTTTGAACCACCATTTTAGTTGAACTGGACATTGACTAGAACTGTCCTGGACCACAGTATGACCATTAAACCTGTCTGACCCCCAGATTAAAAAGTGCCAGAAAAAGGAGTCTTTCAACCACCATTTTAGTTGAACTGGACATTGACAAACCCTGTCCTGGACCGCAGCATGACCCTTAAACCTGTCTGACCCACAGATTAAAAAGTGCCGGAAAAAGGAGTCTTTCAACCACCATTTTAGTTGAACTGGACATTGACTAGAACTGTCCTGGACCGCAGTATGACCATTAAACCTGTCTGACCCCCAGATTAAAAAATTGCCGGAAAAAGGAGTCTTTCAACCACCATTTTAGTTGAACTGGACATTGACAAACCCTCTCCTGGACGGCAGCATGACCCTTAAACCTGTCTGACCCACAGATTAAAAAGTGCCGGAAAAAGGAGTCTTTCAACCACCATTTTTAAGTTGAAAATTTTGGACCATTGACTTTATACCTGTCCCCTGTGCCACCAGCAATGTAGCTCCCAAACCTGCATGACCCCCAGATTTGTGGCCATGACGGGGAGGACGAGGAGGTAAGACTGCTGGATGCAGGTTGCATTAACCACTGAAGGACAGATTGGCGACGCTGTTCGTTACTGAGATTAACAGGCCCTGACCCAGCAATGACAGCCTGACGGTCCTCCAACTGACGATCCGCTGGCATGCGTGTTGTCGCCAGCACTGGAAGGAGCACCTTCTCTCGTACCTCTACCTCCATGTGCTACCCCCCTCTTTGCTCGCTTACCACCTGCATTTCGCTCCATGTTCAGAAATATAAAATTTGAGAAGGTATGGAATAGTTTTGGAAAGTCTCTTATTAAAAGATGGCAAATCACAGCTATTCTCAAATCCCTCTAATCAAAACAAAATTGCTGGATTCAAATTTAACTGCAAGGTGTCTCTATCAACAAATCTGGACTGGGCAAAAGTGCAAAAAACACGTATCTGTTATGTTTTCGTATAATACACGGTATTTTTTGCACCTTTCAATTCACCTGTGGTGACTATAAAATTGCTGTTTTCAGATTTACGTGCAAGCTGCGTCAATGAACAAAGCTGTAGTGCGCCAAAGTCAAAAAACACGTATCTGAAATGTATTCGGATAATAAAAGGTATTTTTTGGCACCTATCAATTCACCAGTGGTAACTACACAATTGCTGGATTCAAATTTAACTGCAAGGTGGCTCTATCAACAAATCTGGACTGGGCAAAAGTGCAAAAAACACGTATCTGTAATGTATTCGGATAATAAAAGGTATTTTTGGCACCTATCAATTCACCTGTGGTGACTACAAAATTGCTGTATTCAAATTTAACTGCAAAGTAGATCTATCAACAAAGCTAGCCTGCGCCAAAGTGAAAAAACACGTATCTGAAATGTATTCGGATAATAAAAGGTATTTTTTGGCACCTATCAATTCACCTGTGGTGACTACAAAATTGCAGTATTCACATTTAAGTGCAAGGTGCCTCAATGAACAAAGCTGTAGTGCGCCAAAGTCAAAAAACACGTATCTGAAATTTATTCGGATATTACAAGGTATTTTTGGCACCTATCAACCTGTGCTGACTTGCTGGATTCTAATTTAAGTACAAGGTGGATATATCAACAAAGGTGGAATGGGCAAAATTGAAAATGAACACCTATCTGAAATGTATACTGATAATAAAAGTGGAGTTTTGCACCTAACAAAGAGACCTGCAGTTACTAGAAAAGATGTGTATCCTATAAGTTCAGGCTGCCCAATATCCAGGAAATATTTCAATAGAAAACTGTTAATAATAAAGCTATTGCAATGTCTACACTAAGTCTTGGTGAACTTTATCCAGTATTCTTTATAGAGCTTGTCTGTGTTCGCCCACGGGGGCCCCCCCTCCGCTCCCCCTCGTGACTTTACAGCGGTAGATGCTCCTTTAAAATTCTCTACCTAACTATATAAAATCTTCCAATCTCTAATCTAACTAAATTGTAAGGATCACAGCTAATAGTAGAGGTTTCTCTGTGAAGAAATATAATAATTTCGCTGAGCTGTTTGGACACAAGCAGAGCGCACGTCCTTCTGCTCTGAGACGCTGAGAGACACTGAGGCTGAACAGGAAACGCTGTTCTATGTAAAACGAGGTCATGTGATTTTTCCAGCCAATCGCAACCATACACATCCCAGTCATGACGTTGCACACACATCTCACCCTGCTCTATTCTGTAATCTGATTTGCTGGCCGCCAAAATTACAGGAAGCGCCGAAAATGGCACGATCTTAATAGATGATGCACAGATTTTAACCTAAATTATCGCATGATCTAAAAAAAATCCGATCACCATAAAAACTGTGCCGATTTCAAATTTGTTAATAATAATCGCTGAACACTAGTCCTCTCTGTCCTCTGATGGTTAGCTGTTCTTGCTGAAAGAATCTACATGTCGCCATATAATACATTTATGTTGTTGTGACGGTTTCATTTGAAATGCAGTATCACAAACAGCTATTCTAATGTCATAGACTGTTAATGTCAAAGAGGTGGGTTTCTAGCGTAGAACATCTTGGTTTGATAATCATATGTCCTAGAACATTTCAACAGGGGTTGTCTGAGACAATGCTTTTAAAACTTGTTCTTACATTTTAGTGTATACTAAATGATCTTTAATGTAAAATTTTTGGCAGATACCCTCCACTGCTTTGTTACGAAGCAGTGGCATTGATTACTACATAAAGGAATATGTCTCATGTTACCTTCTCTGTCACTGTCAATAGTCTTTTTCCCTAAGGAGTTTTTGAGACAGATTGTTTTTCGACCGTAGTTTAGGTCAGTACTAGCCATAAAACAATTTACTCTTGTATTGTCTATATTAATAATATGTTTTACCAAACATAACATACATTCCAACTTTTATCTTCATATATTGTTAAAGGGTTATGCAGCACAAAAAAAACTATTTGTATTCATTGCACATTTTCAAGGCTGTGATTTAATGTTAAAGTTATGCAATTATATGGAGATCTTTAAAGGGAATGTAGCACCAATATTCTTTTTTTGCTAATTAATACCAGATACTAATACATATTCTTTACTTATTAGTTTATATTTTCTTATTGTAGATTTTGTCATTTGTTCTTTTATGATTGTGGCGGCAGCCATTTTGTTTGTTCTGTTTTAACAGCATTTAGAGATCTGCTTTACTGCAGCTACGTGACATAGGAGGTGGTGAACAGGAGTTGTCATTGTGCAAGCAGTGCGACTATTACCTATTGTGAAGATTGGATCCTGTTATCTACATAATGGTGCCACATTTCATTGTAATCCTACCTGTGATGATAAAGAGGAGACTGATGAAAAGTTTCTGGGACGTGTCAGCTTAGTTTCAGACTCAATGGTCAAAAGTAAAAACTGCAGGATTTCTTAAAAATATAAAGAGTGACATGAAAAATTAAGAAACACCTTAAAAATATGTTTAAATATGTTTAACATAAATACATGATTTTAGCAACAGGTCATTTTCTGATTACACATTTCCTTTAAATGAGCCAATACATTATTCACATCACTTTAAAAAATATATATTTATAGACCTTTTAACCATAGCTTTTGGTAAAAAAAATCTTTGAACAAGAAAATATAGATAATTGAAAGAATTATAAACCAGCCTTTATCCTTAAGCATGGATCAAGTAGGGGTCTTCAAGTTACTTTGCTGGAGGAGACCAATAATAAAAAAGTCACTTTCATTCCCTAAGTTGGAGACTGGGAAGTGGAGTGATAAACTGTATAACTGAAAAACCGCTAAGGTAAAGTTCTAATGTCTCATCGATGGGGCACCACTGCTTACCATAGGTGTACATATCTCATGGCTCTAGAGATAATCTCTTAATAGATAGGTCATTTGAATGAATTACCTAGGTATAAAAATTTGGTTCTGTAAAATCCTTTTAGGTTTGCTTTGTAGTAAAATCATAGACACATATCTGAGGCTGCTCTCCTTGTTTTCAATTATAAAATCAACTTACTGTTCGTACCATTAACCCATCACAGAAGAATTCACAATCCAAGAAAAGATATTAAGAACATTGATATATTTGCGTGTAGATTACAATCTGCCCCAAGGTTCATCAAGTATCCTGGACATATAGCATGCATTTCAGTGCTATTTTGGCTCATAAAATGCAAATTAAAACCAAACAGAAACCCAATGGAGTCCATTTCGCCCAACTGGTACCAAAGGCATCCTCCACTGCCAAAATTTTATTCTGGTTCTATCTAGATGGAAATCATAAAACAGATGTGAACAGTACCTGAGAAAAGAAGGTTACAGAGAACATCTTTTTTTTTCCTTTGTTATAATTTCATTTCCATATGACACTGTATCAGCTAAATCCCTATAATCAGAGTTAATAAATATTTTTCTGTTTTTTTTTCACTTCTGAGTTATTATTATTAGATTTGTTAATTTACTTTATTTTATTATCTTTTTTTCTTTATTATTTTTCTCTTGCAGTCCTTATGTCTTTTTATATGTATTTGGTGAAATTTATGTTTACATTGAATATCGACTGCAAATCAGTTTATTTCTGGATATCAATTATTAGTACTATTTTTTTCAAATGTATGTCCAATAGAATAAAAATAATAACAACTAGTTTCACCAGCAACCACACAGTGCATGGCTGTTATTTAGAGCAAACATTAATATCTCAGTATTTAGGCACAAAAATCACATTTGTTTTAATTTGGAAAAAAAATAATTGTGTGTAATTATGGCGCTAGTAGAAGAAAAAATCATTAGTGATAAAAGTACCATTATTTTGTTTGTGGAGGTAGCGTCCAGCTCTTAGCATATTTAAGATGGTAGAGATGTGGTTTGTTTCTACGGTGACAATTTGTTTATAATAAGTAAATTAAATAAATTGTATAAAGTGACACACACAGAATTTGTATTATGGGGTCAGGACACCTTAGCATAATATTCAGCATTATTTATTAATGTGCTTTGCTGTGAGAACAACTGTTTGGACTCTATATTAGATTTATTAGCCAGAACGGCTAATAAACATGGATAAACAGATGCATTGTGGGTAAACAGTACCAGGGGTATGCAACAAGTTTTTATGTAACTTTTAGGAGAAATGTTCCTAAGAAACAGACGTACAGAGTTTTTGTGTACAAAATGGGATCAGAGTCCATGGTATTAAAGGGGATTTACCATATAATAAAGTGATGGTATATTGCTAGGATGTGCCATTACTTTACAATCCAATCTCTGGATACCCACGCATCCTTATAATCAGCACACCTGAGAAATAATGCATTACAGTCCCTTCACTGGTTTTTCTTTATATCCACTCTCCTGGCCATCCTGCTGTGAAAGAAATGGCAGCATGTGCCCATTCTCTTAAACAGAGCTGTGATGCAGTTGCCTTATGCAGCTACTGGCGGGGTGCTGAATCAAGATATAGGCCCTTGACTCTCTGAACTGCTGGGCACCCCATTGATCTTAAAGTAATAGCATATTTTTGCTAAATGCCATTAATATATCCATATAGGAATACATCTTTAAACTAAGCCAAACTTCATATCATATAATTCTCTTCACTGCACAATGCACCTCATGACCCCAGATATTGGGTCCTCATCAATGGGATATAATATCCAAGTGGTATGCTATCATTTCTTGATATGAGAATACCCTGTGTGGGAAATTAATTCAGTGGTAGCACAAACACAATGTCCTCAACGTTCATTTTCCAAGAATTTGGACTTTATTTAGCCATAGATTAAACAGAGAAAATAAAACCAACATATGGGGCTTAACTTCAGCCCAAACAAAGAAAAGGTACATAGTCCGTGTGGATTAACAATTGTTTCTGGGTCCGTTCCCCACCCACATAAAGGGAGTGTGGCAAATGGCAGGCTGTATGATGGAGCCAAGACTTGCCACCTCACACACAGTCAGACAAACCTTCTGATTGGAACCACACCCCCAGATTCCCTAAACTTCCTGCCTTAAGTAGGACCGGCAAAACATGGCCTGGATACATGGGAGCAAAAGCCTGGCCCAGATCAGTTATACTACCTAAACCCAAATGTCAGTAACTTAACAATACTGAGGAAACACTACCAGTTTTACTTCAAAGAGACTAAAAACCTTGGTGACACTTATCGGCCATCCAAAACGGCACCTTGTGCCTTTTCACACCTGTTAAGTTAGTCCAAACTACATATCATCAATTCTCCCTACTGCACAATGAACCTGGTCATGTCTATGTGTAAAATGATGGGGGCCATAGATGTTAGATCCCCATTAATCATAAAGTGATTGTAAATCCTAGTGATACAGTATTCTTTTATACAATGGAAATAACCCTTTAAAGTAGTTCACACTTCAAATCCTAGAATCTCTCCACTGTACAATGGACATGGTCATATCTTCTTATAAAATGATAGGGGTCCTAGATGTTTGATCCCCATCAATCATAATGTATTTGCATATCATAGTGATGTAACATCCTTTTATAACATGAAATAACCATTTAAAATAGTTTACATTTTAAATCCTAAAATCTCCCCACAGCACGATGGACCTGATCATGTCTTTATATAAAATATATGTATATGAGATATTAAACAAGAAAATGATTACCTACATTTTTAGACGTTCTACATAGGTTGTATGAGTGTGATAATGGTATGAGCACAACTTTGAAGAATATGTTTAGACTAACAGAAGAGTAATTAAATATTAATTAATATTATTTGACATTAATAGTTTCATCTCACAATAATTCTTCAAATTAAAATCCATTGTTAATTAAGACGACATCTTTTCATTTTTTTAAATAGTTTTCCCCATAATTGTAGTTTAAATTATTTTTTAGTTTTATTATTTGAAGTCCCATCTTTTCCCTTCTCTTTCATGGCTGTATCTGCTCAAAATAAAAATACAACATTGCAATGTGACTTTTCCTGATGTATTGCTAGATTAGGGATTACTCTTTCAAGCTTTGGCACTGATTAATTCTCAGTATCTATGGGTGTGGAAACAATTTATGACAACATGGCACATGTGCCCAAACAGGCTTAGGCATATCAGAAGGTAGACTTGTGCCACCTGTCAGTACACGGCAGGTTGGTGTGGGAAGTGTAACCCTCTCAACAGAAAAGTAAAGTGATGCGAGGAACATAGGGTGTTGATGTTGAAGCATCTCCATGGTTTATGAAGCATCCACAAGGGAGCAATGGCATCTCTCTTGTATCTGTTGTATAGGTGCAATTACCATTAATAGCTGATAAGGCCCGCCATGCCTTGAGGATTTTATTAAGCAACTTAAATCCAAAGATAATTGTTGACAACCTTAATTATCAGGAATAATTAAAATAATCCGGTCCAGTGGTACAACTAAAGATTTACTGGTCACGATTTGCTCAGCAAAAGTTTCTTTTGTTGTTGTTTTTTTATTCTCTGTGATTAACACAACTGGCAAAGTAAATATGTAATTTATATCTAATTGGTTTCTACTATAAACATGTATGAATTATTTAAGAAGTCTTTAGATCAATCCGAATGAATTTATGGAAGAAATATCATGCAAAGATTTTTATGTTTTTCTATAGCCACTGGACATCCTCTGTCCAGTCAGATGATATGAAAAGTTTCTAATTATTTTACAAATGTAAATATTCACAAATAACTTCCCATGTGACTATGTCTAGTTCTGCAGCTGGGGATAAACCTTAGAGGTTTCAGGATCACTTGGAGGATAAAATTATTAGGCTATTTTGATCCCCCAAATTCCCCAGCATAACTCAAAGTTCAGTCTTAACATTTCAGGCTGCACTTAACCCTTAGCCACAGCCCTGCTGATATGTTTATACCCCTAGTGATGCTGGAACTTCTTAGTTCTGCACCTGGACTTTGCAATATTTTTGGACCTAGGACCTTACTATAAATTTTTTTTAGGAACCGCACAACCTCTTTAAGTTGTAGACATAGCTTCATTGGTAGCAGGTGAAGGAGCCTTGACACTAGTAAGGAGAGTTAACATTTGTCTTTAGATCAGTGGTAGTACCAGGGATTTGACCCCAATGGACACTTGATGAACAGGTGGTGAAGTTTAAATGTTTATTTCATTTTTTTGCATCATTACATTCTGCAGCTGACCGGGTGAATCTGTATCCACTTTTATTTAGAGAACAAAACATTTAGGAGGGTGCTTATGCAATCTTTTTTAAGATGTTCACTATTATTAGATTAGAGAACACTGATTCTATGACACATTTCAAGGATCATATTTATGAAGCTGTCATAGTGAAATATTGTACATACTGAGGATCAGTTGCGCCGAACTGCAAACCAGCTGTTTAAATAGGTGATGTTAGCTTTAACATATAGCATTTTGCTGTTATGTTTCTTAAAGGATTGTCAACTGGCCTTGATGTTCACATGATATATAGTGTTGCCAATTCAAGGCCAATTTAACACTAATAAAACACCCTACAGTGCTGTTCACATGAACATCAAGGTTGCCTAAGGGGATCAATGGTCCCAATGTCTGCGTGTCTATTCCAATGACACACTGTTCTAGCAAAAGCACTGCATCATTGGGCTTGTTTGAATAGTGCGATAATTAGGCCCATATCAGTTCAACGTTTAATCTACACCGAAAACCTTTAATATATGCCTCTCTATGAACACCTTTATTATGTAATCTAAAAAAAAGGTTAAATATTTTCAATTCCCCAGTATGTCTTTATTCCTGTTGAATCATCCTTTTCATTATACCCAGCTTTAAATCTCTGGCATAGAAATTGAATTACTGTAAATGATAGCATTGTGACTGCCAACCCTAGAGAGAGCTGAACTCATAGTACATTGTCTAATCATTTAATAAATAATATACAGCAAGTATATACTCTCAAGTTCTCCACCTAGTGATGACACTACAAAGCCAGAATTTTATAGTTTTACTTTATGTCTACAAAGGAAGTTTGAATTAAGGGGAAAAAAAAGTTGTATCCGAAAAAAATCAAGCCATGGCTCCTTTATAGCTATATCAAGAGATTATTTTCACAAAATCTAAAAAACACTCTAAAACTGTGTGGTGTTAAGTGATGGCAACTGACTTGAAAGAAAAGATGAAGAGTTTCTAAAAATATTTTAAGGCCATATACTCAACACTGATGTATTGCATTTGTCTCTGTAGGATAGCTCCCATGCTTTACCTATTTTTGCCATTTTCAAGATGAATTGAAATTAGAAATTTGTAAAAACTGGATGCTTGTCCAAATATTTGTTAATAATCTGTTTCTTAAAAGAAAAGCTGAAAAGATAAATAAATGTATAACACTAAAAATAGTTTTTTCTAACTTTTGGATATACTTATGATACAATAGATTGGGCCTCATTTATTAAAACTGTCCAACAGCAGGACCATCTTTGTTGATAATAGCAACCAATCAGAGCTTAGCTTTCATCTTCCCAGAGCAGCATAGGAAATGAAAGCTGAGCTTTGAGTGGTTGCTGTGGGCAACAAAGACAGTTAGGCAGTGTTCACACGGCTTATTCAAGCCGTAATTGCGGGACGGATTTCGCCCACAGTTATGGCTTGAATAAGGGGCGGGACGGGGGCGGGGCGGGGGCGCGGCTGGGGAGCTGCCTGCCGACCCCATAGACAATGCATTATTTACGGCACGTACGCCGTAAATAATGCATTGTCACTTTCTCCCCCCTCGGCGGATTCGCCGAGCGGGGAGGAGCGACGGAATCCACAGTTCTCTATGAGAATTTTTGATTACCGTAATGACAGGGACGGATTGGAGCCGTACTGCAGCGCAAATACGGCGCGCAGTACGGCTCCAAAAAGTTCCAAAATAAGCAGTGTGAACGAGGCCTTATTCATCCTATGTTATAAAATGTTTCAGTTTAATATTTTTGAAGATATGATGAGAATTGTGTAATGTATAAGTGCCGATGACGTACAAAAATGATAATTAACAAACACTAGCTAGGGACTTAATAAAAAAGCACTTTCTCCAGGTACCTGATTTTAATCCAGAAACTGTGGCATCTCTTCCTATTGTCTTGTTCAAGGATTGTATAAGAATCTATGGAATCCTTGTACTTCTACTATATAATTTAGATGTATTTGTGCTTCGCAGTATGAAAAGATTCTTAAATAATAAGTCCTATAGCAAAGCTTTGTTAAATAAAATGCAAGACAAAAATGAGATTAAAAACAAATAAAAACAAGTAAAAAGCAAATTATTTTGATTAGGAATAAACCTTTTGCAGTAGTAGCTCCTAGTAAGGCAAAAAGGGGCACAATATCCTTTTACATGCTCACCATAAATAAATCATCATCCAAACTATTATATTAAATACTCACAGAATTTCAGTAACAATAAAACATACAGGGGTACATGTATGAGACTGGAGCCGACTCGCCAGTTCTATTTCTGTTTTGTGCGATCGGACAATCGGACAATATGTATTAAAGAGTCTCACAGCACTTTGTAAATATATCCCGTTGTACATCTAAAGTAGTCTCAGCCATGTCACTTTGACATTGGTATAGATTTGTGCAACAGTTTTGCTCCAAACTCTGGCACATTTTTAGAGCATTGTACGACTCTGTCGTGACATGCTCCCACATCTGTCGTGCGTTCAAAAATTTAATTTCTGGCACAGATTGTGCCAATGTCAGGGCTGGGCAGCGCTCGGCTTGCAGAGAAGAAGAGTCTGCAGCAGCTGATCAGTGACCCCACCCTGATAGATAGTCTGCTGGGAGCTGTGTGAGTGACAGACGCCCAGCCACTCCTGACACGAGGTGTGTCGCACCAGCCAATGGGAGGACTCGGAGGCCGCTCCAATCAGCTACAGGGGCGGTATCTGGGGATCACATTTAAACTCCCTGCTAGCTGAATGCTGTGCCTGCGATATTCTCCTGGCTGCCTTGCTACCTGTGTTATTGTTTATTGTCTGCTTACCTGTGTACTTGACCCCGGCTTGTCTTCTGATTTTGCACCTCGCTCCTGCTTGGCTTTTGACCCTGGCTTGTTTACGTGTATTCCTCTGGTTCTGATTGGTGGCTTTGGCGTTCCCGTTTTGGTATTGACCCGGCCTGTCTGACTATTCTTCCTTCTGACAGCCCCAGCACTTTAGCAGCGCAGGGACTGTCGCCCCTTTGCCGTCTGCCGCACAGGGCAGCACGTCAAGTAGGCAGGGACAGTGGGCTGGGTTCCAGTCAAGGCTCACTGTACCTCCCTTGATGTGACAGCCAAGTTTTAGTATACAATGTTTCATACTTCTATAGAACGGGGCTATGACATTTATTTTTCCAAAACACACCAAAAAATAGTGCAGCCCTGTTTATACATGTCGCCTGAAATGTCTAAAGCAATTAAAGTGCAAATTATTCATATTATTGTGCCAGTAAAAAAAACAGAAAAAAGACAACAAACGTTAACAAAATGAAGTGACTCAAAAAAGTACTGCAAATACCTCCTAAGCATATCATTGCATAACCTGGCAACTTCATCAAGGGTAAGTATGCTACAAAGAGCTGACCTTACATTTCTATAGCTATTATTTTAACTAGAAATATATTACTCTTTATAAAGTATGCATTAAGAACTGGTGTCCAGAAGTTTCAATGTGGCTACTTGCTAGGCCTGCACCAAACAGTTAAGCCAAAGTGCAAATCTGACACTCGTGTGCTAATTACAAAGTTAATGTTGCTAAGGTGTCAATGGCTATTATGGATACAAAACTGAAACGAATGTATTTTAAAAATGTATACTATATGTATAATATATATATAATATATATATATATATATATTATATATATATATATATATATATATATATATATATACTTGTATTGTATATTATGTCTTTATGCTTTATAGTACTAAACATCCTCCGTTTAGTTTTACAAGTCATACAGTCCTCTACTAATGAGTGTAAAGAAAAGGCCACAGCCACATTTGATCTCTTGATATTAAACAGGGTTAAATAAAATGACAGAGCTAGTCATTGAGCACCTTTAACCTTTTAAAAGTAGATTTCTTAGCTGTAGAATGAAAAGATAATAAAATCAATTAAAGATAAGGTAGTCCAAGGTATTCCTGGAATTAAATGTTAAATAGTTCAACCTTGGACAACCTGCAAGACTTGGAGTAAATCATTTAACTCATATAGTATAGCAGCTTTAAATAAAATGTTACGTTTGGTATTACTGTCCATACTTGCCAATTAAAAGGATATTCAGTAATGTGTATAGTCATGTTTGATTTCAAAAAGATATATATGTATGTGCATAAACATACAGCTGGATCTAGAAGAATTTGGATGTTGATACATTTTTCTAAATCTTATCTCTATATAGCACCACAATGGATATAATATGTTGTTGAAGAACAAACTTTTCGCTTTCATTCATTGGCTTTAATAAAAATATTGCATTGACTTTGACATTAAAGACATTTATACAATTGCCCCATTTTCACAGGCTCTAATGTATTTGGATAATTGATTTATTTATGCAGTTTAATGGGCTGGTGTGGCTTGTTACCTTGTTATTTCATGACAAGTTAAGGAGAAAAAAGGTCTGGAGTTAATTCTAATTGTTTAATTTGTATTTGATAGATGGTAATGGAACTGCTCAACATGTGGCCCAAAAAGGTGTCAGTGCAAGTGAAAGAAGCCATAATTAGAACGGAAAAAAATAATCTAAATAGCAAAACTTTAGGTCTTGCCAAATCAAGAATTCGGTACATTCCTAAGAAGAAGGAAATCAATGGTGAACTTACGCTCTAAAGACCCTGGAAGACGAGCTAATACCACTAAAGAAAACCCCCTTTACAAATATCTAGTCAAGTCAAGAACACTCTCAAGTACATAATCTTTTTAATGTCAAAGTTTACATTCAAAATACATCATCAAGAATATAAGTACAGGGAGTTCAGATCAAGATGCAAACCACTATTAATGCTTAAAGGGATTTACTCACGACCAGCATTGCTTTTTATGTTAAAGATCTTGCAAAAACAAGTCACTTTGCATTATGTGTACATTAACAGTATCCTACTGATTCCTAGATATCTCCTCTTGTATGGGCTGCATCAGCTCCTCAGGTTGCTATAGCTACAGATCTGTTCGATCTCTCCTGATAGGCTGCCAGCACTGGTTGCTATAACTACAGACCTGGCTTCTACTGCAGCCTAGTAGAAGCCAGTAAACACGCCCCTGAATTCAAAATGAAACTAAGAAAACAGGACTGAGATAAGATGAATCAATGTAGTGAGACAACCCCTTTAAGTTCTAAAACCTAATAAAATACCAATTGTGGAACAAGGTTCTTTTCATAGATAAACTCAATATTAACTTGTATCAGGCTAAAAGGAAGAGAACTGTATAGAGAAAGAAAAAAAGGCTTATAATTTGAAGCATACCATACCATCTGTCAGAAATTGTGGAGACAGTAGTAGGTATAGTTGCCAATGGAACTGAGTCACTGAGGTTTATTAATTTAGTGTTTTCTGATAGATGTAGAAGGATGAATTCTGAAATATATAGATTACGTATATAGAGTTAGACTTTCTACTCAAGTTTACTCAGCTGCTGCAAAAATGATAGGATGAGACTTCACAATATAGATGATTAATGTCTCGAAACATAGATACCACAAAGCAATGTAAGAGCTTTTACAGGCAAAAATATGAAATATTAGATCAGTTATCTAATGTATCAAAACTTAAAGGAGAATTGTAAACAAGCAGTAACTTAAGGTGGCTTAAAGAGGTGTTCTCACCATGATGTTTAATAGAGCCTGTTCTTCACAACCTGTTTCAGACTGACACTCCCTGGTCAGGCTGTGGGAGGTTCTGTAGCAGTGATTGGCATATAAACTATGCTATTCTTATCTGAGCCTATTACAGTGACATGAATGCAGAAGGTGTGAAGAATGGAGAGAACAAAGTTATAAAGCTCTAAAGTGTTAAAATTTGTCAGTAACATAAATAAACAACCTTGAAATTATTCTTATGGAGCCACTGCTTAGTTACCCTGGTTGTGTGTTTCAGGTCATTGTCATAATGGAAGACCCAGCTATATCCCACCTGCAATGCTCCTATTGAGGGAAGGAGGTTGTTGGCCAAAATCTCGCGATACATGGCCCCATCCATCCTACCTTCAACACGGTGCAATGGTCCTGTCCCCTTTGCAGAAAAGTACCCCCAAGGTATGATGTTTCCACCCAAATGCTTCATGGTTGGGACAGTGTTCTTGGGATTGAACTCCTTCTTCCTTCTCCAAACATGGCGAGTGGAAGTGGTACCGAAAAGTTCTATTTTGATCTAATCTGACCACATTGTCTTCTCCTATGCTTCCTCTGGATCATCCAGATGGTCATTGGTGAAATTTAAACAGGCCTGAACATGTACTAGTGTGAGCAGGGGGACCTTGAGTGCCCTGCAGGATTTTCATCCATGACAACATAGTGTGGGTAATCTATAGGAGCCCCATACAGGCATGCAGGGCATTGGGTAATCTATAGGGGTACCATACAGAAAGGCAGGGCTTAGGGTAATCTATAGGGGCCCCATACAGGCAGGCAGGGCTTAGTGTAGTCTATAGGAGCCCCATACAGGCAGGCAGGGCTTAGTGTAGTCTATAGGGGTCCCATACAGGCTGGCAGGGCTTAGGGCTTAGTGTAGTCTATAGGGGCCCCATACAGGCAGGCAGGGCTTAGGGTAATCTATAGGGGCTCCATACAGGCAGGAAGGGCTTAGGGTAATCTATAGGGGCCCCATACAGGCAGGAAGGGCTTAGAGTAACCTATAGGAGCAACATACAGGCAGGCAGGGCTTTGGGTAATCTTTAGGGGCCCCATATAGGCAGGCAGGGCATAGGGTAGGCTATAGGGGGCATTTATATAGGCAGGCAGGATTTAGTGTAGTCTATAGGGGCCCCATATAGGCAGGCAGGGCATAGGGCAGGCTATAGGGGGGCCCATGTAGGCAGGCAAGGTTCATTAATATTAAAAAATAAGAAATCCCTTACTCACCTGCCCTATGGTCCCTCGCAGCTCAGCTCCCAGACAGTTTGTGCTCAGCGCAGGTGGTGCAAAAATGTAGGCTTAAGACCTAGCAGGCAGATTAGCAGAGTGGAGCACCTGAGCTGCTCCTCTCTGCTAACACTGAGCAGTCCTGCCTGTGAACGCTCGGGCTGGAGGGCCCGGGCGTTCAGAGGCAGGATGCGCCGGGCCCCGCAGCTCCACCCTGCCGGCAGTGAAGTGTTATGTTCATTGCCGGCGGGAACAGGAGCCAAACTACTGAGGTAGCAGACGTGGTAGCAGCTGCCCCGGGGTCCGGGCCCCCTGAGGTCCCGGGCCCCATGGCAGCTGCTACCTCTGCTGCCCTGGTAGTTACACCCCTTAACAGGTGTCTTTTATTTACTTAACAAGTTCAAACAGGTGTAAATAATAATAGTAATGAGTGCAGAGTAGGAGGGGTTCTTAATGAAAAACTATCATGTCTGCGAGAACCAGAATTCTTGCTGGTTTATAGGTGATCAAACACTTATTTCATGCAATAAATTCAAATTAATTATAAAAAAAATCACACAATGTGATTTTCTGGATTTTTTTTTAGATGGTGTCTCTCACAGTCGAAGTGCATGTACGGTAAAAATTACCGACCTCTCCATTCTTTGTAGATGGGAAAGCTAAACTTGCAAAATCACCAATGTATCAAATACTTTTTTCCCACAATATATTTATTCTTTAAAATTAATCAACTAAAGACTGAAGGCTTATAAATAATACCATTCCCATAACTAACAATTATAAGTTCACAGAATAGGTGAAAATTTTTTGATTGCTATAGATCTGACTGCTGGGACCCCAAGTGATCAATAAAATTATGGCCTCACTGTGATGCACTACTTGATTACAGTAAGCAGAAGCTTGAGTGGAGCATGCCTGAAGAAGACAGAAGATGATTGTCAATCCTATAGCCTTTCAATGAAACTGTTGTACATATGTTTGATTGCAGCTTCATTCAAGTTTGTCACTCATAATGAAATGGTATATCACAATGAGGAGGGGGGACCTGGGACATCCATTCTTGTGATTGCTGGGAGTTCCAGTGGAGGGACCCCCAGCGAACAGAACATGATCACCTATGCTCAGCATAGGTAAGAAATGTTAGTGGTAATTCTTTACCCACATTAGGAGTATGCCTTAAAGGTAGGATCATGGGCAATATCTATAGCCATAGCAGCTGCTATGGGGCTCAGAGGTTCAGGGTGCCCACTCAGGTTCAAGAACATTGTACATTTATTTAAAGAATAACAAGCTGGTGGGTTTTGCTTTCTGGCACTATTATGTGAATTCCTTGATATATGGTGCTATTATTTATATTATTTATACTTTCAATAACACTGGGGCACAAAAAAAAATATTCTCGGTTTCGTGAAATTTTAACCTTATTCTGGGTATTTGAGTGCCGCAGAGTCCAAAAATACCATCCATTTTGTACGAGCAGCTCTAGTTTGTGAAATGATTCTACATTATTCTTGCGATTAATTTGTGTATAAATATGTAGTGCAGATGAATAAAATTTAATTTGCTCATGCACATTCATATTTTTTTTTTGTATGTTTTCTTTGAATGTTCTGAAATGTATGTCTTTTTTGTTTCACATGAATTTCCAACATTTAGTACAATATTAAGTGACCACTACTTTTATGAACATATACTTGGAAAGGTGGCAATACCAGATCTCCAAAACTAGAGATGATAGGGGAAAACGGGTGGCATTTTAAGAATCAGCGCCACAAACATACTCAAAAACGGTTCCAACTTTTAAGGCACCAAAATGAGTGTTCCCCAGCTGCTTATGCTGCGGTTTCAGTTTCCTATCATTAGGTGGTGGGGTCCATATTATTTTGCTATGAATTCTAGTTCTTCCCCTGGGTAGGACCACAAAAACTGTGGCCGAAAACTGTGAGAACATTCATCCTCTGTAGTTTTTAAATGATAAAATAGCAGCAGATAGATACACTATGCAGTCATTAAGATATAGGGAGACATGTATGGAACTAGGTGCATTGAAGTGCATTTTCATATCTATTTTTGAATGTTAAATGTGCCTGAATGTATGAAAGTGTTTTTGGTACATTCATAAATGGTGTCTAAAGTTCATTGCTTCTCGCCTGTGTGTTTGGCGCATTACAGAACTTAGGTGCATAAGTAATGCACCAAACATGTATAAAGGCTATAGATAGGCTGGAAATAAAAGAAAAGTCCTTAGAATAGCATGTCAGTGAATAGAAACTATGGTACTAAGCTTGCTTGGTGAATCAGAGGTCCCAGCAAAACCTGTGGTGTGCTGCCTCTTGCTGTATGTAGAAAAAAGGGTGAGAGCAGCAAAAATAAATTTAATGTAGTAAAAATTAAAAATGTAAAAATCTGACGAACATCATCAGTGGGTTATTTAATGTAGAATTAGTTTCAGATTCTATTGATTATAAATACATTTTATAGGAGATATTTTTAGATTTTTGGGCTATTATATATTTTTATATTAATTTTATCTGATAACATTTTTCAATAAATTTAAATAATTTAATTTTATATAGTTTGACAATTTTCAGAAATCACTTTTTATTGGTGTAAGTTGAGAAGCACTGGATTTTTGATCCCTAACAGCAAATCTAGCTCCACTTTGACTCCTCAAACTCAGACAGACCACATTGAAATAGGTCTGCCTGTTCCAGTAGTAATGCGCCTAATTTTGCAGAGTGTGGTGTGACTTGCCCCCAGAATGCCCCCTCATGTTAGGCGAATTAAAAAGTGCCGAGTTTTACGAACAATGCACCTAACACATTAGTTAGGCGCATTAGACATTGTAGCCAGCTCACTTTGGCGCATTTGGAAAAGGGGGTTTAAAAAAAGTCAAATGTTCCCCG
>JAODAL010044371.1:0-32923 GCA_025379985.1 Phyllomedusa bahiana
TTCTAGGATCGATGAATCGCTTGGCGACCCCCCTGGACCTGGACTCATGACAGTTGACAAAGTGCCACGTAGGTATAATATTTTACTCTTGATTATTAGGGGCGGCATCTACCTTTAACGTGGGTCTCCTGGAGGCATCCAATTTGGATCCTCGGGAGCGCTTGAAACTGGCAAAGAACCTGCGCACGTTTTTTCTCGGCATGTTAGCCCTTCGTGGGTTAAAGGAGGGCAATGCGAAGGCCTAAGAAGCGAGAGGGGGGACTTCAGTCCGCCAACCAGCCGAAGCAATCCTTTAATTCCGGAAACCCACTGCAGTTGGAAAGCGGAGAAGGACGGGAAGGGGGGGAAGGAGCAAAGGAGAGAGGGAAAAAAAAAAAAAAAAAAAGGGCGAGGGGACAAAAAAAAAAAAACAGCCACACACTTAAGACAAAAGAGACACGGAACAAACAACCACTAAAGCAGGTGCCTTAATTCTGCGAGTCAACTAAAACCAAATAGTATAAAAGCTATGAATCCTGCTAGTTGGACGTGAAACTCAGAGCAGGGAGTTCCGCTATGAGGGGGAATGTGTGGACAGAGCTCAGGAAATAGAAAAAGACTCCTCGTAGTCATGACTATAATTGAACCAGACAAAACTACCATGACAACCAAGCTGCCAATTAGCAGATGTAAAAAGGGGAGACCTGTGTACACACCTAAGGGACAATGTAAACAGGACATTAGCTCCATAACCAGTTAAGGGAATATTACTGCCACTAGAGACATCGAGGAGACCCAATTCTCCACTAAAAAGTGCCCTCCATGGACATTGAGTGGGACACCCCTATTGAGAGTCCCTAAAGAGTGTCTCAAGTAGGAATTCAGAGGGGCGAGCGATGTGGCCCTGTGCTCGCGACCCCCAGGACTCTGTCATGAATAACCCCGCCTCCCCTGTAGTGGGGGTGGTGGCGGCGGTTTGTAGAGATGAGGCTTGCAACCGTCTCTTGCTGTGGTGGTTAAGGACTAGGAAGCCAAAGTCGGGCCCACTCGGGAATGCAGGTTCTGGATCTGAAAAGAGGCTGTAATACAGGGGAAATGTCCATTGCCGACCGGAATCGTTTTCAAAAGTTGTTTGGGTAAGCGGACATGCAGCGCCAAAGGGGTATCCCCAGTGGAGGGGATATTTTTCTCATCAACCACATCAGGAGTGTTTTCAGGGCAGCCTCTGGGCTAGTGTTAGACGAGATAAGTCCTATAAGATCCTGATAGGAGCGCCCTCATAGGACAGAGATTTGCGGTGCCGAGCTTCAAGTCGGATGTCCTCCTTCATGGTGAAAAAGTGAACCCGGATCATTACAACCGTCCCGGGGGTCTTGGGTCGTCGGGGGTTAGGAGTTAAGTGCCTGTGCGCCCTGTCCAATTCATAATGTGCGCTGTAGATGGGCGCCCTAGAAGGTCATTAAAGATAGCCGTGACCACTGAAAACGTCAGCATTAGTGACAGTTTTGGGGAGGCCCTAATACGCAGGTTTTTCCCCTGCTTCTTTTTTAATGTTTTAAAAAATGTTGTTGCGGGGAAAGATTTGAGAAAAAATGGTGCGCCATTCATAGAACGTTGCCAGAGGGGAAGAGGTCTGGATTGGCCTGTTAGATCATTACTTTTGTATGCAAAGAAAAAATCAGCCCGCAGGGGGGCGAACTCCCCGGCCCCTTTGTGTAGCAATGTGGAGATGTGGCTTTTGAGGGGAGCGATGCAATAGTTTTTTTCGGTCGGCTAAGTAAATGGTTTTTTCATCCAGCAATGGGGTGTCGGTGCAAAAGGAGTGTATGCACCGGGGCGTAGTGGTGTGGCGCCCCAAAAAATTTTCAGGTGTCCCCTCGGCTGTCGTCGGGTATGAGTAAAAGGGGAGGCCATCGAGAAAGCGGGGGTTTGCCCCCCTGTGCGTAAAGGGAGCCCAGGAGCCTGTGAGCCAGTGGTAAGCAGCGAGCCCCCCGGTGGGGGCCACCATTTTTGAGAGGGGTTTTCCCTGGGGAATCCTGTGGACCAGTTGGGGGATCCCGCAGCAGGGGGTTTGTGGGTCATAGTATTAAGATTTGGGTGAGCCCGGGGTCTTGAGGACTAGAACTCCCCCCAGTATGTTGCCACATTGTCCCAAAGGTGTAGCCGGGGTCCGGCCCATGCAGGTAGGGGTTGCAAGTGTGGGGACGGAGAGCAGAGCAAGTCCCCCCCCAACTGGGGATTTCCCAGTGCCCCGGGTTTGTAGGTGGAGAGGGGGACCACGGGCGGGAGCTTGCCAAGTCCCTGGGGGGGTTTGGGTAATTCCCCACTAAGTCCGGGACACAGCAGGAGCCGGGTGATGCGCGCAGGGAGGGTGTACTAGGAAGAGCCGCGCTGGGGCTGCGCCAGTCCCAGCGTCAATGGGGATCACCCCGGGCCGCGGGGAAAGCGGCCTCCGTCTTGTGTCCCAGGTGCTGGAGGAGAAGATCGGGCGCCTGGAGTCTCCGTCTCCAACAGCAGGTACGGCGGCGGGTGATGCCGAGGGGTCCTTCTTAGATTCGGGGAGGGCGGGGATGACTGCGCTCCTCTCTGCTGTCTGCCGCCATCCGGGGACCCTATGGGTGCCAGCGGTGTCGGCCCATCTTGAGAACCAGCGGGGCCGAGGCGGGAGTGAAGATGCAGGCTTCCCCGGAGGGAAGACGCTCCAATGCCTCCTGGGTATACCAGAGCGGGGGGCCCTTGGCCTTGCCTTTTGCCAGTTTCCCCATTATAAGGCAGGAAAGGGGTCGGGAAGGGGCTGTAGATTATGAGGAGCTCTGTAGTATGCGACTTCACGCGGCCATTGCTAAGCCACAGCCCCCCGTAGAAATTTTTATTTTATTTTTTCAAAAGTACTAACACATAGTGAAACATCTGGATAACTGATATCACCAGAATCGTACCGACCTGCAGAATACAGATAACAAATCATTTATACCGAAGAGTGAATGCTATAAAAACAAAACCCCGTAAAAACGTTGCAAGTTTTTTTTTTCACTCAATTTTTTTAAGTTTCTCATGATACGGTCAATGGGACCATGAAAAAAGTACTTCTTTCCCTCAAAAATCAAACCCTCATGTGTCTATGTAGATGAAAAAGCAAAAAAATTATACAAAAGCCAGAAAATTATGACCAGGTGGTGGGAAAGGGTTTTAAAGGGGTTCTAAATCAATGTGGTTTTTATGTAATGTAGGAAAAGGTTTTAAAAGAAGTCTTTAAAATAAATAATTTATTTTGTTGATTTGCTTGACAGGTTAAAGAAATTTTATCTCCTTTTAGATTTCCCACAAGTTTTTGGGTTTTCCAAGTTTTTCCCACCTCTACCTGCTCTCTGTTAACTTTATTTGCTTTAAGCTGCTGTCACTCCGACCAGGGTGAGCTAACTCCTGCAGAGTTTTTAGCAACAGAGTTTGTTTTCTTAATTAAATAAGAAGCTTTATCTTTAGAGTCGCAACCTTGTATAGTTCATTTAAAATTCTGCAGTTGTTTCACTGTAACTGAAAGCAGGAAGAGTGCATGTATCACTGCCACACTTACCCACAGTCTGAATAATGTGTGAGTTTAAACTCAGTTGTGGCTCTGTGAAACTGCATGGTGAAAAAAAAACCCTTTAAATTCCCCAACACTTCTCTTTCCTTTACATTTCCCCCATCTCTGTCTTTCACCGTATCTGGGGTATGTGTTCTGCTGATGATCTTAGATTCAATTCCTCCATCATCCAAACCTTCCATGCCTGCCTTTGAGATGTTGCACGTGCTATAAGCCAGAAACAGGACTTTGTAACCCTTGGCCGTACAGTTGTTTTACTAATGTCTAATAAAACTTGAAGTTTTATCTACTCCGATTCAAGTGTTCAGATATTGCGGACCTTGCCAGGAGTGGCTCTCAGCACACATGTTTTTTGGGTTGCACGTGCAATAGCAGTTCTCTGGAATCTGCTACGCCTTACAGTTAGACTAACTCATAACACCTATACTTTAAAGCACCCTGAAAATGCATCTTTTCGGGGGGGGTTTTTCCAGATCCCTAATTTTGACCCCCAAATTTTAGTAACACATACTTCTGACACTGCATCCACTTTGGCACTCATAGGCACTTAACTGTATATAAATGTACCGCCTAGGTGTCAGGTTATGTCAAAAATCACAAGTCTTTTTTTAAGGAAACAGCACTCCAAAGGGAACGCTGAATAAATTTTCACCTGGGCTTCGGTAGAATCACTTTTGGAGGCACAGGTTCCTAGCCTCCCGGCCAAAGGGTCCAAAAAACAGCAGCAAAAAATAACGGAACCAGCGCTAGCTTTTTTGTGAAAAAAAAGCTTGAAAATTTAGAGTGAGCTATATCCACAGAAAAAAAGGCACAAAAAGGATAAAAAACGGGCCCAGGTTTCAGGAGCTAATGCTCCTTGTTCACGGTAACATTGGAATCCCCCTCTGACCATATTAAAAAGATGGTTAAAAATACCATGTGATTTACGTCAATTTTCCCTAACAAGACAAGGCATACATTTTAAAAATTGCTAAAAAAACTTACACAATACACATATTTCTCCAAAATTTATATCTCATACTAGGGACTAAAGTATACACCAATATAAAAAAAAATACTCACCCTTCTGGTGTGACCAAGCACTTCATTGAACCCATGAAGGTGAGTAGAAGGTCTGCGTTTTTTTGCATTGGAAAAGGTAGAAAACCCCGCATCCCCGGGGGAGATGGCAGCCAAGGTCGCATGCGTGACATTTTGGATTTATGAAATAGGGCACCGCATACCAGCCCGGGCTGCCTTAGGAACGCTAGCTTATATTATTAGGTGTGCTATATTTTAGTTCCTGTGTGAGTATTAAATAAGGTATTGGTAATTATGGTTTGTGTATTGTTTTTTTGCAACTTTTTTTTATGCCTTTTCGTTGTTTTGGGGGGAAAATGAGTAAAATCACTGGTATGTTTACCATTATTTAAATGGTCGTGTGGTTCCCTTGTTAGGAAAAAAGGGAGCGTTGTAGCCTGAAAGCGGGGTTTTTTTTTCTTTTTGTGCCTTTTTCTGTGGATATAGCGCACTCAAAAATTTTCAAAGATTTTTTCACTAAAGCTAGCGCTGGTTCCGTTACTTTTTGCTGCTGCATTTTTCTCCAGGTGTCAGGTTAATCTAATTTTATGTGTGCTACCCCATATTTATGAAACATTACCTATGTTTCATAAATATGGGGGGAGGCCCCCAAAAATTGATGAAACCCGACACCTGGCGGTTTCATTTATATACAGATAAGTGGCTGTGAATGCCCATTGTGTAAACTAAGCTCTTCTTACCGTTTGTCTCATCCAAGCATCATAATAGATTGTATGCTCTTGTGAGCAGAGCCCTCACACCTTTTGTTTGATCCATTAGTAACTTTTAACTATGTGATGTTTATTTTTTGTCTGCACTTGTACCCTCTACATTATAAAGTGCTTTGGAATATGTTGGCGGTATTAACACATTTAATTGTGCTAATTTTTTATTTACACTTTTGACATATTTGTTTTTATTTTGTGGTTAGCTACATCCACTCATCAGAGATACTGAAAACTGTCTTTAGTATTGTTTTGTGGCCAATTTTTTGCCGCAATGTTTAGATTCGACCATCCTATTAACATTGAGTAGTACATTTTCTGCTGTTTGTTGAGTCAAACCCAGCAGAAGAAAGAACATATTCCAAGTTTTTTGCAAAGCCGTAGGTTTTGAGACCCAACCTCAAAAAATGCGAGAGGTGTAGACTACAGCTCAGATTTTCTATTGAGGTCTTTGTGGATGATTTACAGTTTTTCACCGGTTTCAAAATCCAAAAAGCACATCAAAAACCCACTAAATAAATTCCTGCAGTGTCGACGGACCCTTAAGGAAGTTTCAAGGGGTAAAAACTTGTGTAAATCAATTCAAGACATTTGCTAAATGGTATTGTGCTGCTAGTCTACTACATTGAACAGTAATTTCAGATAGACACTAAATGAATCTATAGTTAGTCAGGGAATTACAGATCACATAGATCACATGACAAACTGTGCAAGCCACAACATAAACTCTAAATAATCAATGGAGATTCCAGTCTGATTAGCAACATGTGTAGAGATAATAGTACAAAAGCTATGTGTACAATTACAAGTGATAGACTACAGAAGAGTAGTTGTTTGTAGCTAAGATAATTCTGTGTTCTACTGCTTTGTGCCTGTGAACAGAAAATATTTGATGTCTTGCACATATAAAAATGTCAGTTACAAGCCTTGCAGCTTTCTTCTTTAATATTTGAAATGAATCCTGTCATGAGTTAAGCTTCAGTAATGTTTTATGAAAGCTTGCTGTAAAAATACTGATTTTTTTTCATTAGCAATATTTATTACAAGCTATTTATACCCTTGAGTCCAACAAATATTTACCTACAGCAATTGCCTTTGCAGAAATTGTTTGCATTTTTAAAATATGCAAATTTTTCAGAATGCAAACGTTTTACTAAAAAAAAAAACTGTTGTCCCAATGACAGAAGCACAACACAAGTTTGTTTAACCCCTTTCTGACCAATTACCATCTTTTGATGTGGATAGTGCAGTGATATCTTTTCACATTGCTGCAGAGATGCTGAAAGGGGTTCCCTGATCCAAATTAAGAACAGAGCTGTAACTAATTGCTCCATTCCTAAAGCATTCCTCATGATTATAAACATAGTTCGAGGTAGTTCTGGTCTCAGCTGTTTAAACCCTTCAATACTGTGATTTGTGATTATGGCATGATCAAAGGGGAGAAATTAAAGAAAATTGATGAGCTCACCAACTCCCCTGCAGTACTATACGATCCAAATCCTTCGGTGTACGAACAAATCATCTGGCCACAGGTGTGATACACAGGAGCAGGAAGAAGTGTTGTCCAACACTCGATTTAAAAAAATATATCCATTCTTTATTGTCCTATTTTAAAAAATGCATATAAAAAGCAACCAAAAAAAATTACATACAAACATACATGGCTTTAACGCATTTTGGATCTACAAAAAAGGACCCTAAGTCATAACATAGCTCATGAGAACTGGGCTCTCCTTAAATAGCTTAGGCATGATAGCAGGTGTGATTTAACCCTTAACTTACCAGATGAGAAAACATACATCAATGCATGGTGGTAGGAGTATGAGAATAGATATATATAAAATTAAGCAGAGACCTAGTAAATATATAGTAAATCAGTATTGTAATTGATTATCCATAGATAGTATCCAAAATGCTTCCCTTTCATTAAGACACTTTCTCCAATTTCCCCCTCTGATTGGGCGATTAACTCTTTTTATTGATATAACTTTAGAAGAATTGGTTGAACTATTATGTACATGGCGAAAATGACACGGTGCAGCTGATAAAGATCGCAAATTATTATGTTCTATATTTTATGTTCTATATTATATGTTCCCTAATCCTCAAATATAAACACTTTGTTAGGGATGGTCAAGGAAAAACACAAGACACGGACAAGTGAGGCCCTGACACTGTTCCTAGCCTCTGTCCCTGCCTTTTGGGGAACCCGACGCCCGAACAGGCCGGCCCCAACCAGAAGACTCAAGGCTACACTGAGCAGTGTGCACAGATAGAGACAAACAAAGAACACAAAAGACGTAGTCGGACAGTCCGAGATAGCAACAGGGCGGGCAGCGCGGTACAAAGTCTTGAGGCAAAGGGAGAAACCAGAAACAAAGCAGAGATTAATAGCACAGAGAACAACAATAGGACAGGCTAATTATAAAGACAACCAGTATAGCAGGAACTGAGAAGAGGAAGCAGTGGCTATATATAGGGAAAGGGCAAAGCAGAGGAGCTGGGATAGGCGGCAGAACCTGTCAATCCAGAGAGCGAATTAACCCCTATGAGTGCTGGAGGATTTCTGGCCAAGGCGTCGACCAGAAATCAATCAAGACTCAGGACAACAGGGGAGTGTTCACACAAAGGAGGCAAGGCCGCAGTTATAATCGCCGCGGCCGTGGCCAGCGACCAGGGCCCGATGGCACGGACGTGACAGTACCCCCCCTCCTATGACAGGCCACTGGACCCGCCGTTGATACCCCTGGCTGGAATGGGCGGGCTTGGTAAAATTTTGTCACCAGTCCGGGGGCATGCAAGTCCCTAGATGCCACCCACACTCGTTCGGACCGTACCCCTTCCAGTGCACCAGGTATTGGAGGGCGTTCTGAACCCTGCGAGAGTCGATAATACGCTCTATTTCGTATTCTAATTCCCCTTGTCTGATCACAGCATGAGGAGGAGGGCGACCGACCATAGCAGGAATGTACTTTTTCAGGAGAGATTTGTGGAATACCGGATGGATACGGAGTGAACTCAGAAGGCGGAGTCTGAAAGATACCGGGTTAATAATTTCAGTGAGAATGAACGGACCGATAAACCGGGGAGCGAACTTTGTAGATTGCACCCGAAGATGGAGATTTTTAGTCGAGAGCCACACCTTGTCGCCGACTACATATTCAGGTCTGGGTCGGCATTTTGTATTGGCATAATTGATTTGCTGAGCTTGGGCTCTCACGATTCCTAGCCCGGACTGTGCACAGTCGCTTAACGGCGGATTTGACACTGGGAAATTTGGATTCACACCCTGTAGCGGCGGAATACCTGGGGTGAAACCCGTAATTACAGTAAAAGGGGGAGAGTTTGGTTGAGGAATTCTCATGAGTGTTAAGGGCGAACTCCGCCATGGGCAAAAATTCATTCCACCTCTCCTCTCATTCCGAAACTATCTAAGGTATTGTTCTAGCGACTGGTTAAGTCTCTCAGTTTGCCCATTAGTCTCAGGATGGAAGGCAGATGAGAAGGACAGAGAGATGCCCAATTTACCACAGAATGCCCTCCAGAACCTCGACTCAAACTGTACCCCTTTGTCAGATACAATATTGGAGGGAATACCATGGAGTCTCAGTATATGACAGACAAACAAATTGGCGAGGAGTTTGGCTGAAGGCAATTTCTTCAAAGCAATGAGATGACACATTTTAGAGAATCGGTCCACCACCACCCAAATCACCGACCTACCCTTGGAGGGGGGAAGGTCGGTGATGAAATCCATAGAGATGTGAGACCAGGGCCTATTGGGCAACGGGAGGGGGTGCAATAATCCCTCGGAGAGGCGTTGGGGTACCTTTGCCCTGGCACAAGTCTCACAAGCAGTAATAAATTCTTTAACATCACGCTGCCATGAAGGCCACCAATAGGTACGGGATAGAAGGTATCCAGTGCCCGCGATGCCAGGATGCCCAGACAGAACTGAGGAGTGAACCTCCTCCAGAATTTTCAAACGAAGGTGACATGGAACAAAAAGTTTACCGGGGGGTAGTCCGGGTGGGACCGAGCCTTGTGAGTTTGCAATAGCAGAAACTAAGTCTGTAGTAAGGGTAGCCACGACTACTCCCGGAGCAAGGATATTTTCCGGTTCCTCCTCCAAGATGTCACTCATACCAAAACTTCGGGACAAGGCGTCGGCCTTAACATTCTTAGCCCCTGGACAGTAGGTTGCTACAAAGTTGAATCTAGTAAAGAACAAGGCCCATCGAGCTTGACACGTGTTCAATCGCTTAGCATTGTCAAGATATAAAAGATTTTTTTGATCAGTAAGAAGTTACTCTATGTCTAGCCCCCTCCAGAAGGTATCTCCATTCTTCGAAAGCCCATTTAATGGCTAGCAATTCCCTGTTACCAATATCATAGTTAATCTCAGCGGTAGAGAATTTCCTGGAGAGGAAGGTGATGGGTCTGAGGTTGGTATAAGGTTCAGTTCCCTGAGACAGGACGGCTCCTACACCTGTTTCGGATGCATCTACCTCTACAACAAAGGGTTGTTCTGGGTCCGGGTGGATCGACAGGTGCGGACGAAAAAAAAAATTTCAGAGTAACAAATGCTTGCTCGGCCTCTGGTGCTCAGGAGGTGGGGTCACTCCCTTTCTTAGTAAGGTCAGCAAGGGGTTTAACAATCAGGGAAAAATTCTTAATAAATTTTCGATAATAGTTAGCCAAACCTGTTGGATCTCTTTTAAGGTGGTAGGCCGTACCCACTCACTGATGGCAGAAACCTTCTGTGAATCCATACTTATAGAACTGGGACTCAGTATGTACCCAAGGAATCCTATCTCCTGGACTCCGAACAAACATTTAGACAATTTGGCGCATAGTTGATTCTGACTTAACCTGGAGAGGAGCTCCCTCACATGATCTCGATGAGTATCGTAATCTGGGGAAAATATGAGGATGTCATCTAGGTACACAATTACGAAAAGACCTAGAAGGTCCCTGAAAATGTCATTAACAAATCGTTGGAAGACGGCAGGTGTATTACAAAAACTGAAAGGCATGACTAGGTATTTAAAATGCCCCTCAGGGGTATCAAAAGCCGTCTTCCATTCATCCCCTTCTCTGATTTGAATCAGGTTATACGCCCCCCGAAGGTCGACTTTGGAAAACCATTGAGCGCCTACAACCTAATTAAAAAGATCCGTGATCAGGGGAAGTGGATGCTGGTCTTTTATTGTTATTTTATTGAGCTCCCTATAGTAACTCTAGAATAATGTTTTTGGTAAGTCCCTCCATGACAAAGAAAGACAGTTGTTCAAAATGCAAACATCCAACATTCAGGGTTATTTCTTCATGTTGGTATTTTATCCTTCCCTCTGTTAGGGGGGTAGAATCTGCGCCTGAAACCAAAAAGGAACATAGCGGTATTAGTTCTAACCCTAAGGCTTTGGCCACCGCCATACTCATAAAATTAACGGCAGCACCCGAATCGATCAAGGAATGGCAAGCAAAACTCTTGACCCCAAAGATTAGGGTTACCGTCGAAGCAGTCGGGAAACCGCATGTTAGGTTTGTGCTGAAAATATTTTCCCAAGGGCCCAGGAGCAAGTGTGGGTACTGATGGGACGACTGGATCAGGGGCCGGGGTAGACATAGCATCCAGAAGTAGTGAGATCTGGGACAATAGACCCGCCATGCCCTGAAATTGGGTTGTTAATTCGTCCAGGCGGTCAGAAACCGATAGAGCGGTATTCATCCTGAACCGCCGGGGAATTTGTTTGAAATACGAGCCTGCTATAATGTTAGGGATGGTCAGAGACGCACACAAGACACGGACAAGTGGGGCCCTGACACTGATCCCAGCCTCTGTCCCTGCCTTTTGGGGAATCCTACTCCTTAACAGGCCGACCCCAACCAGAAGATTCAAGGCTACACTGAGCAGTGTGCACAGACAGAGACAAACAAACAAAGAACACAAAAGCCGTAGTCGGACGGTCCAAATCAGCAACAGTTCGGGCAGCGTGGTACAAAGTCGTGAGGCAAAGGGAGAAACCAGAAACAAAGCAGAGATCAATAGCACAGAGAACAACAATAGGACAGGCTAACTATAAAGACCAGCAGTATAGCAGACACTGAGAAGAGGAAGCAGTGGCTATATATAGGGAAAGGGCAAAGCAGAGGAGCTGGGATAGGCGGCAGAACCTGTCAATCCAGAGAGCGGATTAATCCCTATGAGTGCTGGAGGATTTCTGGCCAAGGCGTCGACCAGAAATCAATCAAGACTCAGGACAACAGGGGAGTGTTCACACAAAGGAGGCAAGGCCGCAGTTATAATCGCCGCGGCCGGCCACCAGGGCCCAACGGCACGGACGCGACACACCTAGTAGTACAACCAATATATAGTAAGTTATAGGCAGTACAATAGATCATATAAACAACATACTTAGTTCGACAGTTGATAAAAGATTTGATTAGGTACTGACGTCCTGTTGTTGCTGAGGAGAAAGATGTACTTTTTTCTAGAAAGTGACATAATCTGCATCTATTCATGCCACATTTGTAACATCCATTACATTTTAACCAATTGTTAGAAACTTTAAAGGAGTTGTCTCCCTACAGAGTTTCATAGGCTGCATGAATGAAATGCTCTGTCACTTCCTGGTTCAGACTGACTGTAATTTGCATAAGCTCCTGGTGAATCCAGCTCTGTGTTTTCAGTTGCTAATTAGATCAGATTAGCTCAGAAGCTTCTGAAGCTACTAACAGGACTTTTTATCTGATCCCTCAAACAAAAGCCCTAATTACAGTGCTGTTTACTTGAGATAAATCAAGCTTTTTACTGCCCAGCAGCACAGACACTGCCATGACCTGTGTGATGACCTCACTCACTGCTATCACATAGAACAAACAGCAGGGGGGAGAATTGTTTACAGGTTGGTTACTGAGGGAACTGAAACAGCCAGGGAGGTCATAAATTCACTTGTATCTCCTTAAGGAAAGCAGATGAACAAAGCAATATATTTGGAAAATGTCTTTATTTTGTGTTCCCTACAATTTGAAAGCTATTCTTTGTAGCGAGACAACCCCATTAAGTTGCAGAGGAGTGAAGAAATAAGGCGATACCTTTTAGAGGCTAACTGAGTATATTTGATGGTGAGCTTTTGAGAGTACTAGCTCCCTTCTTCAGACATGGTGTTATAACATCATGTCTGAAGAAGGGAGCTAGTACTCTTGAAAGCTCACCACCAAATATACTCAGTTAGCCTTTAAAAGGTATCGCCTGATTTCTTCACTCTTCTACTACTTTCTATGGCTAACACGGTACAATATTATACTACTAGTAACTTTAAGTGGGGAATATAAGCTCGAAGAAAGAGAATTGCCTACAGTGTTAGCTCGTCTAGACACAAATTTACAACCGCTATCCAATATATTTTTGAGGACTGGGTCAGTGCACAAAAGAGGTAGATAGTTTTTGACCAGACCTACAATCTGACTATATTGCATACTATACTGTGCACTGAAATACAATGTCGGGTAAGATATTTTATTAGATTTTTTTAGGTGTATTAGTTAACAAATCGGTATGATCCCAATTGTGATCTATAGTGCTTGCACTTGCTAAACTATGTGATACATACCCTCTATTTTTTAATCTTTTAGTAATATGCCTCTTTTCCCTTTCATAATCTGTGCTATTGCTACAGATACAGTTTAGCTCAAATATATCGACCTACCTGCAGATTTCTTACTACGTGGGGTGGAAGGCAACTGGTAGCATGGAGGATAGCATTGCCCGAAACAGGTTTTCTGTAAGTAGATGAAATAATGTTATCTGTATCTACTTTGGCTCGAAGTTGAATATCCGGAAAATTACATTTCCATTGGCTCGCTAGTATATGTAAACTTAAGATTGTCCATATTATTGTTGAAATAACAAACAAATTCTGGTACGGAAGATACAGGTCCCTGCCAAATTATCAAGGTATCATCTATGTATCTTCTGTACCGGAAACTGTGACCAGCAAAAGGGTTAAGTTTTGGAATAAATGTATCTTTCCTCTCATCAGGATACATATATGCTAGCCAATGAGGGAGAGAAACTGGCCCCCATGGGACAACCTTGCAAAACCATTAAAATAAAATTAATTATGGCGTAACAAAAAAGAAATGATGGTGACTATGTATTCTTTCAATTCAGGTTTGTAATATGTGTATCTATTTAGTTGTTTTGCCACTGCATGAACTACTCTATCATACGGATTGGCAGCATACAATGCGATAATATCGCATGATACCCAGGTAAACGTAGGAGAGCATGTAATTTTATCCATCATTTTGAGGACATCTCTAGAGTCCCGTACTTAACCAGGACATCTAGTTACCAAGAGTTGTAGATATTGATCAAGCATCATATACCTATTTTTTTCAAAAAGAGATCCAATGCCAGGGATTATAGGTCTTAATGGTGGCGGAAATATTTGCTTATGCACTTTAGGGAAAGCATGAAATATAGGTATGATTAGAAATTTTACTTTCATATTCTCAGCAGTATTGGTATCGAAAATACCCATAGTGCAGCCCCCTTCTATTAACTTGTCCAGTTGATTTGAAAAAAGATTAGTTGGATCTGACTGTAGTTTACAATAGACTTTATTATCCTCTAACGTTTATTTCTCTGACATATAAATCACTGTCTAAAACAACTATGGACCTCCTTTTATCCGAATTACGTACCAGTATATACGGGTTTGTTTTTCATTTCATTGACTGCCAATCTCTCTCATTTTGTAAGATTAGATTCCCCTCTAGTGGTTTTGACATAAAGATCCCTAAGTTCCTCTTCCATAATATTTTGAAATTGTTCCATAACTGGAACCCGGGACTGGATAAGATAAAATCTGAGTATAATCTGAATATAAAAATGTCAGTTACAAGCCTTACAGCTTTTTACTTTAATATTTTAAATGAATCCTGTCATAAGCTAAGCTTCACTAATGTTTTATGAAAGCTTGCTGTAAAAATACAGAATTTTTTTCATTAGCAATATTTATTACAAACTATTTAGATCCTTGAGTCCAACAAATATTTACCTACAGCAATTGCTTTTGCAGAAATTGTTTGCATTTTTAAAATATGCAAATTTGTCAGAATACAAAAGTTTTAATAAAAAAACAAAAATAAGAAACTGTCCCAATGACAGAAGCACAACACAGGTTTGTTTAACCCCTTTTCTAACCAATTACCATCCTTTGATGTGGATAGTGCAGTGATATCTTTTCACATTGTTGCATAGGTGCTGATAGCGGTTCCCTGATCCAAATTGCTCTAAGAATAGAGCTGTAACTAATCACTCCATTCTTAGAGCATTCCTCATGAACATAACCATAGTTCAAGGTAGTTCTAGTCTCAGTTGTTTAAACCTTTCAGCACTGTGATCCGTGACTATGGTATGATCAAAGGGGAAACCATTTCTGATAAGGTCCCCAGGTTTCAAAGTGGCCCGATTAGTGATTTAGTACACTTTATATAGTCACCATGCCTAGTTAGATAGCCTGCAATAAGGTTACACAGTTACGTGTTGTCGTAAGAGCAGTCTATATCCTAGTAATACAGAGTATAACGTAGTAGCATATAACAAAAAACAATCCCCTAATGGGAATAAAACAATGTAATAAAGTAAATAAAAAGTCTACAAAATGTAAAAGAGATTGTTAAATATTAAATACATTTTAGTGTGCATTTATTGCATAAAAACTTTCTGTGATGCCTTGTGTCCACCACCCTCTTCAGTTCATACCACTGTATGGTTTTGAAAGAGTTAAGGTCAAGATTTTGGGTTAGCTAATTTTTTTTTTAAACTATTTTCTAAACTTTTGTTGATTTACTTTTGTGCTTTTTGTCATTGTTTCATTTAGTTCTCAGTATTTCTCCAGCATGAAGCCAAAGATTTCTGATATTACATTGTAAAGTGTTTGCTCCATCTTTGAGTAGCATCCATGGCTTGAGCCAATAGGGCCAGGGCCGCCATAAAGGCAGTACTACCAGTACTGCTGTACGGGGCCCGGAGGAAAACGTGAAACAAGGGGGCCCAGAGAAAGCAGGCCCTCTTGTTTTACGGACGGCTGGGCTGTACTGCGGGAGGAACCAGGAGGGGCTGCGCTGTGGGAGGAGGGGCCCGACAACACTATTAGAGGCACCAGGAGGGGCCGCGGCGCATTGTGGGAGGAGCGGTCCGGCCCACAAAAGAACGAGGAGGGGCGCGGCGCGCTGTTGGAGGAGTTGCCCGGCCCGCAGAAGTACGTGGAGGGGCGCGGCCCGCAGTAGAATGAGGAGGGTCCGTCGGAGGAACAAGGAGGGTTTTCACTGTGGGAGGAGGGGCCCGGCCTCAGATGCATTCTTAGCTAAATGCATTTACATAGAAAAAGGATTGTTCTCTTAATTACTTACTTCAGTACAGGAGCCGTGACAGGACAGGAACCGCAGCTCCCCTCTCTCCATGTGCGCGGCACCTGGAGAGGATGCTATGATACATGTGACAAATTAAACCAGTGAAGCCCCGCCCCACTGATTTAAACTGTGTAGACATCCCGGCCAGTGCCGCGCACATGGAGAGAGGGGAGCTGCGGTTCCTGTCCTGTCACGGCTCCTGTACTGAAGTAAGTAATTAAGAGAACAATCCTTTTTCTATGTAAATGCATTTAGCTAAGAATGCATCTGAGGCCGGGCCCCTCCTCCCACAGTGTAAACCCTCCTCGTTCCTCCGACGGACCCTCCTCATTCTTCTGCGCGGCCCCTCCACCCACACTGTAGACTTTTAATTTTGCTTTTGTTTGGGGCCTCTTGCAGGGCCCAAAAATGTGCATCTTGCGGGGCCCTAAAAAGTGTTGGGCATCTTTTGGGGCCCTAAAGGTGTGGGGCATCTTTCGGGGCCCTAAGGGTGTGGGGCATCTTGCGGGGCCCTAAAGGTGTTTTGGCATCTTGCGGGGCCCCAAAGGTGTGGGGCATCTTGCGGGCCCTAAAGGTGTGGGGCATCTTGCGGGGCCCTAAAAGTGTGGAGCTCTTGGGGGCCCTAAAAGTGTGGAGCCTCTTGGGGGGCCCTAAAAGTGTGGAGCCTCTTGTGGGGCCCTAAAGGTGTGGGGCATCTTGCGGGGCCCTAAAGGTGTGGGATCTCTTGTGTGGTCCTAAAAGTGTGGGGCCTCTTGCGGGGCCCTAAAGGTGTGGGGCCTCTTGCGGGGCCCTAAAGGTGTGGGGCCTCTTGCGGGGCCCTAAAGGTGTGGGGCCTCTTGCGGGGCCCTAAAGGTGTGGGGCATCTTGCGGGGCCCTAAAGGTGTGGGGTCTCTTGTGTGGTCCGAAAAGGGTGAGGCCTCTTTTAGGGCCCAGAGGTGTTTTTTTTATTGTCCTCTTTAAGAGCCCTGAAAAGTGTTGGGCCTCTTGTGGGGCTCCTTGCAGGTCTCTTAGATGTGGGGGCCCTATCTACCTATCTACTGTGGGCCAGCTATCTACCTACCTTCTGGGGGTCCCTACATACCTACTGGGCAGACTATACCTATCTACCGACCGTCTGGAGGCCCCTATCTACCTACTTACTGGGGGCACTCTTAACTACCAACTGGGGGACTCTACCTTCTGGGAGCCCTATATACCTACCTACAAGAGGGGAACCTATATTCCTATTTATATGCTAGGAGTCTTAATGAACTACTTCTACAGGAAGCCTATATATCTAACTACTTGGTCACCAGGGGTGTAATTATTACCATTTGGGGCACTATGTATCGGGAATTTGTACATTTGGGTGGGGGCACAGATGGGAAGGTGATAGAAAAATGAGAAGTCTCAGGTGTTTGTGTTGTGATATACTGGTTTAATCAGTAACATTACAGTGGTATTAGTCACCATATGGCCATGATATGTGGGGTATTATTTGGTCTTTGTATATTGTTGCTATTGGTATTATTGGTCTGGGTATATTAGTTTGGTCAGTAACAGTGGTGACACACGGTGATCATCTGGCGGTATTTGCTGGCTCCTGTATACATACTGACCCGCAAAATACAGATAAACTGTATATTATATAATCCAACAAGAAACAAATAAAAAAAAAACAATGGCGCAATTGCTTTTTTTTTTTCCCTTGTTCATCACAGAAAAAAACTTTTTTCTGGTGTAAGGGGTTGTGGGTGGGGGCGAGGCAGCAAAGGGGCGGAGTTGGTAAGGGGCGGGGCCCAGATGCTTCAGATGCGGGGCCCTGAAACTTCTGATGGCGGCCCTGAATAGGGCAGCCCTGAACCATGATGCTCTCTCCACGGTGCTACGAAGAAGAGGTTTTGATTTTGGTGTGAAAAGTGTCCACAGGTAGCACTGTGCATTTGTGCTAGAAAGTCCAACTTTTCTTATATGGCCATAGAACATTTTTTCATAAGTTTTGTGGAACATCTAAGCAGTCTTGGACAACCTTATCATGGACTGGAAAAGTGGAAATGTTAGCAGTAATGCACAATGCTATATTGGAAAGAGAAAATTGCACACCAACTGCAAATCACAACTGTGAGGCACAGTGGAAAGAGCATCATGGTTTGGGGCTGTTTTGCTGTTGATTGCCCTGGGATGTCTTGTGCTCAGTGAGAGAACTGTGGATTCAGAGGTTTCTTAATTTTATATGCAATAAACAGTAGTTCATCCTTTCTCCGAAAGCTAACCCCCTTCATATACAGGGTTTCTTTTTCACATGGGCTCTTCTTAAAATAATATATATTTGGAATATGGTTAGTGCTTGCCATTAACTCCTTAACAACCCTGGACGTATGAGTATGCCCATAGTTACTTAAACGTTTACATTAGACCAGGAGCTGATCTGGCTGCGCTTGCGTGTTTGCACTTCTTATCTGATGACAGGGAACATGAAGCAGCTTGCAAGGGGCTGAGGAGAAATGTGCAGTGTATGAGGCTTTCTGCTGTATAGAGAATCCACTAGTTGTAATGTAATTATCTTAGTAAGCATTGCAGACGCTCCCTTGCTTACTCGCTCTGCTCGGGCCCCCTCTCTCTCACCCCTGCAGCATGATTTGTTTATCTTCTGTCCTGACCAGTTAACAGGTAAGGAAGTCACTTCATGGCAAAACCCCTTTAAGAATGATCACTTTTAAGAGGATTCAGGACTACAGATGTTTTTTTTAACTCCTGTCTATTTTTTGCATTTAATTTACACTTTTGTCCACAATTAGCAATATTATTTTCTTTTTATAACGGCTTTTAAAAACCTTCCTTTTGGTCAACAATACAAGACTAGTTTTTTACTCTTTAGATAAAACAAATATAACTACCTAATTTATTGTTGGCTTTATTTGGAATGATTAATTTATAAACTACTTGAACCAAAAAAACTAGCTGGAAATTGATGCAGCCTCCATCCCACAACTTGTAATTATACTCATAATTAATTGCTTGGTACTTTACTGCTCCAACAGCCCTCCGCTGCACAATCTCAGGGTGCCAATGGCTTCAATGATAACCCTGAAGCCTAACAAAGGCTTCTGGGTTGTCTTTGATGTCACCACGTCCTGGCACGGTATACATATACAGTGCACAATACATAGCAGTAAAGTACTGCTATGCATTGTGGAAGTAATAAAAAGAGTCAAATCCCCCATGGAGACAAGTAAAAAAAAATATATAAAAAAGTGAAAAAAATTAAAAAACACAGACACAAAAAAGTAAAACACGTATACCATCCTTTTCTCCTTACAAGCGCCAATAAAGATCAACAATGAAAATACACATATTTGGTATCATCATATGCAAAATGACCTAGCCTATAAATTCATAATGTTATTTAATCTGCAGGATGAGCGCTTTAAAAAAAAAAATAGAAAAATTGCAAATTTTTTTCATCCTGCTGCACATAATGTAGAATAAATGGTGTTCAAAAAGTTATGTAAACCGCATAGTGGTACGAATGAAAGTGTCATTTCATCCTTCAAACAAAATAATAAACCTACACAAGTCCGTATATGAAATAAAAATAAGTGAGGTCTATTAGTATATAGCAGTGCATAAATATTGTTTTACATTTTTTTTAAGTGCTACAACATAAGTAAATAGAAATTGGGTATCACTGTAGTAGTATTGCCCCATTAGCCTGTCACCTATACTGTATGGTGAGTGCTGTAAAAATGAACCCCTTAACAACACTGGATGTAAACTGACGCCCCAGTGCAGGTAGGGGCTCTGTAGCGGGATCGTCCATCATGATTTTTGTACCATATTGGTACACCCCAATGCATTGCCTATACAATGCATTAGACTGTAAAATGATTGCACCCGCTAGTGGTGAGGCACCCTAAGGGGACTTAATATTAAAGTATCGGAAAAAAGAAGTTTGACCCCTTAACTCACCACGGTCAGAATAACGTGGCTCTTAATTTTTTCCCTCCTCGCCTTCCCAAAGCTATAACTTTATTTTTCTCCCTACATTAATATATGAGAACTTTTATTTTGTGGGACAAGATATACTTTATAATGGTATCATTCATCGTACCATAGCATATAATGAGAAACTGCAAAAAAATTGTGGGAAAAATGTGAAAAAACATACTTGCTCCTTGTTTGCAGGAGTTTTGTTTTTACGGTGTTCAATCTTCGGTAAAAATAATGTGTAATCTGTATTCTACAGGTTGATAAGAATCCGGCAATACCAAACATGTACAGTTTTCGTTATGTTTTGGTACCGTAAAAAAAAAAAAAATTCCAAACATTTTCTATTTTTGAAATTTGCGCGGCCACGCTAACACCCATGGAATAGAGTGAGGGTGCATTTTTCACAGGCTAAAGTGTACTTTTTATTGCTACTAGTTTGAGTTAAAAAAAATGTTTTAAAGTGCAAAAAAATGCATTAAAAGTTCAAATCACCCCCCTTTTGCCATTTTACAAATAAAAAAAAAATAAGAAAAAAAGTTACACATGGCGGAAAGAGAGAAACTCCCGGGTGCCGTGTGGTCGGAAGTTCTGGCGCCCTATTTGATCGGGGAGCTGCAGAAGGCCTATTTTGACCTCACTACAGAGCAAGCCAAGGACTATGACCTCCTTAAGGCAGAGATTATGGCCAGGCTGGGAGTCACCCTAGCGGTGCGGGCTCGCAGAGTCCATGATTGGCGGTTTGAGAAGCATAAGCAGCCCCGCTCCCAGCTGTTTGATCTTCTACACCTTGTGCGCAAGTGGCTGCAATCGGAGGTGCTGCGTCAGTCCACCATCGTAGACCGGATCGTCATGGACCGCTACGCAAGTGGACTACCACGAGAGCTGCATCGTTGGGTTGCCCAGGGAGACCCCAAGACGCTGGACCAGCTGATTGCCCTCGTGGAGCTGATTGCCACCCAGAAGAGAGAGGTTGGTGGGCCTCTTGGTGGGAAGAGAGAAGGTACTTTCACCCCTTAAAAACCCCCTGGGTGGCCGAGCAGAAGTGCGCTGTTGGAAGTGCCAACAATTGGGGCATATTGCAGCACACTGTCCCCAGCAGGAGGAGCCTATGGAGTGTGGTGCCACCCGTCGCCTCTCCATGTTTGCTCACCCTGCCTGTAGTGCTTTGCCCCTGCCAGACCCAGACCCGCAGGAATGCCGGGGCCAGGTGAATGGGGTCAGTGTGGTGGCCCTGTTGGACTCTGGCAGCCTAGTTACCCTCTTGCGAGCTGCCATTCCGCATGACCTGGTTACCCCGGAAAAACGGGTGGGGGTGGTCTGCATTCATGGGGACACGAAACACTACCCACTGGCGACAGTGACTATCGAGACTGTTTGCGGGACTCTGAGCCATGAGGTGGGCATCATAACCGACTTACTACATCCCCTAATCCTGGGAAGGGACTTTCCCCTGTTCTGGGAACTTTGGTCACAACCCCAAGGGGACGCTGTGAGGGCCGTGAGTCCCCAACCCCTCAGTCCAGTTCCCCTAGCGGAGGATGTACAATATGATGCGGTAGGGGTGACCACTGATGTTACTCATAACTTCCCGTTAGCGGTATTGGCAGGAGGCGAGGAAGAGTTGTCCGCCTCTGAGCAAAATATACCGGACCTGGAGGTGTCACGTGAGAACTTTGGCACGGCTCAGTTGCGAGACCTCACCCTAAAGAATGCATGGGACCAGGTAACGGTACTAAATGAGGTGCCGCAAGAGCCAGACGCCGAGAAAAGATTTCCGCATTTTGCTGTCAGAATGTTTTCTGTGTGGGGGTTGTAGAGTTTCGGGGGGGAAATTTGTGGAACAATTTTGGTACGTACCTAAAGGGGGTGGTACTGGATTGGCTCCAGCTGTGTGGGGGGGCATTGGGGGGGGAAGAAAACGCAAGAGAGGTTTTTTTAAACATTTTTTTACGGGCCCGGTTGTCTAAAGAGATTGCCAGTTTTCTGTAAGTCCTGCCCCATGAAACAACCGCTCCTTGCCCTTTCAGGACCCCCGTTAGTTCCCCCCCCTTATGAGGTGCCATTCGAACAAAATCGCTAGGGATTGTAAGCCATTATCAATTGCTGGGGGCCCACCAGTAATTTTTTTCAAAGATTATGCTCCCCGGTATCCCAGGGGCCATGCCCTAAAAAAACCCTCCTCGAGTGTATTGCCCCGAGGTTAATGCAGGTCTTCTCTAGAAGGGTTTGCCAAAGGAAATCTTAAAACCCAAGGGGAAACCTTCATGTTTTGGGTAATGAAGGACCGGGTTTAGAAACTGCAATTTAAAACAATGGGGACCTCGGTGTTCATCCTCAAATGCGGGTTAGTCGAGGTTTTAAAACCCCTTCCCACATTGGGCGTATCTACGCCCCTACGGAAAGTGACTTCCCGCAAATGGACATAGCATAGCCCTGGCAAACGGGGCTTGCGGGCGATCCGCGAAATCGCGACGGAACCAGGGGTAATTTTACCGCTTTTCATGCCTCACCACCCCGGCCGGAGTGAGCCCCGGCCGCGGGTTAAAAAGCTTTTTATCGAGCTGTCTGGCCGCGTTAATAACCCGAGGCGGAGGAGTAGCTCCCCTGCCTACGATCGGCGGGGCGGCAGAATCCCCTTTCGCCGTTCCTCCGGACTCCCCGGATCTTTCTGAAACATCCGGGAGTCTGGTGCCCAACCCCAGCCCACAATCTTTTTGGGCATGGGTCATGTTGCCATGGCGACCTGTGCACAGCAGAAACGCTGTGCATAGGTCGCCTCTTCAAACAGCAATCTAATGATTGCTTTTCCCCATTGGGGTTTGCTTTTTACAAACCCCCACTGGGAGAAAAAAAAGGGAAAAAGTAAAAAAATAAAAAAACGAAACAAAAAAAAAAATTTAAAAAATGTAACTCCCCCTTTTCCCCTTTAAAACTCTATCCCCCAAAAAAAAGATCAAAAAAAATAAAGTCCCCATATTTGGTTTTCCCTGGTAACGACCCCCCCAAAAAATTTGTCAGAATTAACCCGAGGGTGAACGCCGAAAAAACAAAACAAAAAACATCACAGAATTGCGATTTTTGACATCCTGCAGCACAAAAAATGGAATAAAAAGCGATCAAAAAACTCATATTAACCCCAAAGTTTTCCAATTAAAACATCAGAAAATACGAAAAAAAAAGGCCTTACACGCCCCTTGTATCGGAAAAAAAAAAAAATTAGGGCCCGAACGTGTGCAAAAAAATATTATTTAACACAAAAAAACACATTTTTTTTTTTTTAAAGTGTTTCCCAAAAAAAAAAAATATAAAAATAGGGTATTGCCTAAGATGACCCAGGAGTAAGCTAACTGGTCAAGGTACTGCACGGGAGCAGGGTTAAAAATAAAAATAAAAAAAACTACTAGGATTGCAGTATTTCTTCCCCCGCCTTCCCCAAAAAACGATTTAAAACTGAAAAAAAGTCTTGCCCCCCCCCTAAATGATTCCAAATTTAAAACGTCAACTTTCACAAAAAAAAGCCCCCTAACAGTACGTACACAAAAAAAAAAAAATTTATGGGTCTCAGACTAGGGGAAAAGCAAAAACGTGTTTTCCTTTTTGAAAAAGTGTTTTTATTGTGTAAAAGCGTAAAACATAAAAAAAAAATAAAAATTTGGGGTATCGCTGTAATCATATCGACCGTGAGTAATTTTAAACTGTCAGCTAAACTGCACGGGGCCCGCTGTAAAAAAAAAAAATAAAAAAACACCAAAAAATGTTGTTTTTTTGTTAAAAATGCCGCAAAAAAAACCAAAATAAAAATGACAAAGCGGCATATGCCCCCAAATATTGGTACTAATAAAAACATAAAACTCATCCCACAAAAAAAAAGCCCATAATCAGTCCAACAGACTGAAAATGTTGGGGCTACAGAACAGGACAACATAAAAACGCAATTTTTTATAGACCTTATTCTAGGGGTGTAAAAGTAAAACATAAAAAAAAATAAAAAACTTATCTTGCAAATTTTAGACCCCCATAGTAAAATATCCTGTCATTTAACTGCCGGCGAAACGCTGTAAATTTAAGCCCAAAAAACAATGGGAAATTTTTTTCCCCCCCCATTTTTATACCCAAGCAAAAAAAAAAAAAAAAAATTTGGAACACCTGTGCACCTAAACACAATACACCCTAGATGAGATCTATGAGGCGGCAAACCCAAAAAGGGGCGGCTTCTGGGAAAGGGTTTTTCCCGTTCTAGACTTTGGGGGCTTTGTAAAAGTGCATGGCCCCACCAAATTGCGTTACAAGCCAAATAGGGTCCCCCCTTATACCCCCTTTCAGGCCCAACACAGTTTACCCCCAAAAGTAGGGATTGCCGAATTGGAATAAATTGCGTAACAAAGTTTTGGGCCTTTTTACGGATGACTTGTAAAAAAAAAAATTTTTTTAGCTAAAATTGCGATTATTGGAAAAAAAAATTTTTTTCATTTTTTCCGCCCAATGCTAAAATTTTTGTGAAACACCTGTGGGGTCGATTACTCACCACCCCTGAAAATTCCTTTTAAGGGGGGTTTATTTTCCCAAAATGGGGGCTTTTTTTGGGGGATTTTTTAAGTTTTTGCCCTTAGGGTTCCCCCAAAAACCCGGAATGGGCCTAAATAAAAAACGTAATGAAAATGAGACCCCCCAAATCCGTTGGGGCTCCTCCCATTCTGGGGGTTTTGGTTGAGCCAAAAAGTGCAGGGCCACATATGGGATATCTCTGAAAAACCCAGAAACTGGGAAATCAATTTTAAATTCATTTCCTGATCACATTTTCCGTTTTTTTTGTAATAATGAAAAAAATTTTAAAATTGCAAAAAAAATGAAATTTTGAAATTTCACTTCCCCCTTTGCTTTAATTTTCCTGTAAACACCAATGGGTTAATAAACTACCTAAATGCTGTTTGAATACTTTAAGGGGGTTTTTAGTTTCTTGATGAGGTCTTATGGGGGTACTAACATACGGTAAACAAAGTCACGTTAGAAAAGACGGGTCCCCAAAAAAAAGTATATTGCAAATTTTTTTAAAAATTTGAAATTTCTACAAATTTTTAAACCCCCTAATGTCGTAAAAAAAAAAAAACATTTTAAAAAATGATGCCAAACTACAGCAGACATAGGTAAAGCTAGTTATAAACTATTTTTGGGGAAAATCATCTGTCTTACAGCAGAAATTTTTTAAATTTTAAATTGGTACATTTTTTAAATTTTTTATGATATTTTTCACAAAAAACATGCATTTTTTGGACCAAAATTTTTACTATCTTTAAAAAACAATGTGCCACGAGGGGAAAACAATCTCTGAAACACAGGGTGGTTAAAGGTCAAAAAGTTATTCTCACATAAAGGACACATGACAGATTTTAAAAAAAAAAAAGGGGGTCTGTCAAGAGGCCAAAACTGGCTCCGGCATAAGGGGTTAATAAAACCTGAAGGGGATGCAGAAAGGGGGTAGAAAAGGATGGGGGGGCTGGGATTGCTGCTGCATACTTTAATTTTCCAACAGGAGGTTTCCTCAATCCCCACGGGTTTTCCCCCCCTTAAATTTTTGTATGGGAAACACCCTAGGGATGCTGGACTCGCCAAAAGACATGGGGGAGTGGGCTACCCCCTACAAAGTGTGTAAAAACCCCGGCCCCGTGCAGGATCGCATCAGCCATAATGCCCCTTGTGAAGGAGACCTGCGGAGGGCACAGGAGTACAGAGCGGGTATAAATGGGGGGCCCAGGGTTGGCAGTTTAACCCTGGGGACCCGTATTGGTTTCCGGTTCCCCGGGGAGTAAGTTTGGCTAAATGGGGGGACCTTTTGAAGTGGTAGAGAGGTTGGAGGGTAAAATTTTTTTAAAAACTACCAGGGAAAAGAAAACCCTTTTTAATATACCGAAATTTTTTAAAGCCGTGGCATGAAGAGAGGGGCCCCTTTTGTGTCCCCCCAGCCCAATGGAAAAGACGCAGATATTAGGGGGTTGTATAGGGGGCGCCCTGTCCAAAAATCAAAGACAGGAGACCCGGGGGTTGTTACAGCGTAATAGGGACATCTTCACTGACCTTCCAGGCACTACAGATGTGGTACAGCATGAGATATGTACAGGCCCTGGGGTAAAAGTTCATGTCAAACCCTACCGAATCCCAGAAGCTCGGAGACAGGCGGTCTCTGAGGAAGTAAGGCGCATGTTGGCCCTGGGCGTCATTGAAGAGTCCAAAAGCGGGTGGTCTAGCCCCATTGTGTTGGTGCCTAAGCCAAATGGGACTTGGCGCTTCTGCAACGATTTCCGCCGACTCAATGAGGTATCTAAGTGGGATTCCTATCCGATGCCCCGGGTGGATGAACTGATTGAGAGACTGGGGTCAGCCAGGTACATAACAACACTGGACCTTACGAAAGGTTACTGGCAGATTCCCCTGTCAGAAGAGGCCAAAGAGAAAACTGCCTTCTCCACTCCAGATGGGCTGTTCCACTACACCAGGATGCCTTTCGGGTTACAGGGGGCCCCAGCTACATTTCAGAGGGCAATGGATAAGATTCTAAAACCCCATACCAGGTACGCATCTGCCTATCTAGACGATATTGTCATTTTCAGTACTGACTGGGAGTCCCATCTCAGCAAGGTACAGGCAGTACTCAACTCACTCAGGGAAGCAGGGTTTACGGCTAACCCTGAAAAATGCGCCATTGGGCTGGAAGAAGCCCGATACTTGGGGTATATTGTGGGTAGGGGCACAATAAGACCCCAAATAAATAAAGTAGAGGCAATTCAGAGGTGGCCACAACCCCTTACAAAAAAGCAGGTGAGAGCGTTCCTGGGGATTGTCGGCTACTATCGCAGGTTTGTGCCGAACTACGAGTCAGTTGCAGCCCCGCTGACGACCTACAGAAAAGGGAGGAAGGCGTGATGGTGAAATGGTCTGAGGAGGCAGAGAAATAATTTCAGGCCCTGAAAAAAGCCCTCTGTAGCCAGCCGGTGTTAGTGGCACCGGACTTCACTAAGGATTTTGTTTTCCAGACAGACGCCTCAGAGGTGGGATTGGGCGCAGTCATGTCACAGGATGTGTATGGTGAGGAGCACCCCATTACATATTTAAGTAGGAATCTCACGTCCTGTGAAAGAAACTATTCCATAGTTAGAACGGGAGTGTCCTGGCGAAAAGTGTGCTTTTAGAGTCTTACGGTATTATCTGGCAGTAGAAATTCAGGTTGGTGACAGAATCTTGCCCCTATACAGTGGAATGTACCGACATAAAGGCAATAAACCAGAGTGACAAATGTTTCCTGCACTTCAAGATTTCACATTTTGTGGTAGAACACAGGCTGGGAAACAGTACATATAAATGCTGCGCCTTGTCAAGGCTCCACTGTCCTGGTCAGTTCAAGTGCCCATCCCCTGGCCTGGCAGAGGGGGGATGTGTAAGCAACCAGCAGAAAGATAGTGAGATGGAAGGTATGTCCCTAGTATTAGCTGCATAGTAAGGAAGTTCCAGGGATGTCAGGGAGGCCGATCCAGTAGGACAAGCCCGGTCTTTCCACAACAGCAGACTGGACAGCAAGAGAACTGCACTAGTCGGGGCCCACCAAGGACCCGGATCTGGTGGGGGAAAAGCAGCAGTAGAATAGGTAACCGATAGGTTACGGTAGGCGTGTGTATTTTAGCATAGCCTGCAGTGGACTTTATTGGGCTTGCTTTTTTCTGAACGTCTGAATGCCGTGGTGGGAGGCCGTTCACACCCTCCGGTCCAGGCTTTACCGTAATCCCTAGGCCTATAAAGCCTGTGCAGGAAAGAGACCAGGTGAGAGAGTTTAACCAGATGCTCAAGAGTTCTGGAAGTACTTGTCCTCCAGAGAGGCAGAGCAGGAGAGAGAAGTCAGCTAACGAACCCCTGAAACAGACCTGTGGTCTCCACTACAACAAAGGAAGTCCACCACCACACGGGTGGAGTACATGTTTGATTTATTTTTTGATGCTGGACTTTACCATTGATTTGCTGCGGATTAACCGGCTGAAGTAAGCCTGCTGCAAAAGACTATGTATTAATGCTGTTTGTTTTGCGTGGAGAATAAAAACCCTATATATATGTTGCAAAACCTACCCCTTGGCTGCCTCTGATTACCGCTAGTCCCCACAATATAAACTCCGAAGTGCGTCAGCAGGAGGCTTAATCGTGTGATGTGTAACTTTGGAGCTAACTTTCGGATATATATATATATACTTCGGACATCACCATTGCTAACCGACAGAGAGTGGTATACTTTTTCAACTAAGAAGATTTCCCTGACTCGGATTGGAAGCAGGTTACTTCCTAGGGATGTATTCCATAATAAAGTGTTACTCAGTCTCAGCTTCTTCTGTCCGTCAGTCCAGCTGAAGATATTAAGGATTGGGTGTAACTGACAAAAGGTAGGTATGTAGGATCCTTCCAGTACGGTAGCATGTACAGTTGAACCAAAAGTTACATACACTAAATACAAACACATATCAAGATTTTCTCACTATCTGACATAAATCAGATATACCTTACCCGTTTTAGGTCAATTAAACCAAAATTATTTATATTTGCCAAATGCCTACAGAATAATGAGAAGGAGATAATTATTTAAGGGCATTTTTATTACTTTATGCAAAGTCAAAAGTTTACATAACACTCGAATTACTATGCTTTAAGAAATTTTGGACAGCCCCATATTATTGGAACTTCTGATAGGTTTATTGCATCAGCTGAGACACTAATTAGTAGAGGCACAACCTAGAACTTCTGTTTGGCGTTGTGTCCATGCATCTACATCCATCCTCCCTCGAGTGTTTGAACTTCAGGCAACCACAATGCCATGTTTATAAATTTAAGATGATGGAAAGGATTTGTAGCTCTGTGTCAGAAAAGCAAGCTCCCGACCACTAAGAACAATAAATCAAAAATAATCAATACAAATCATTTTAATCTATTTTAGATAAAAAAAAGACTATGAAACCTTCTCCGCACTAACCCACTCCCCTCCCTCTTCCACCCATTTCCATCCTTTCAACTTCAGCCATTCAGAATCTGGAACAACCTTTTCTCTCCTGAAGAACTAGATGCTGTCATACCTAAACTTCCCAGCTCAGTTTAACTAAGCTTTTGAAAAATGTTTGCATCTCACATCTCCCAGTTTTATTACAACTTTTAAAACATCTCCTTCCACTCCCATTTTCCCCGCCGAGTTCCTGCCAAGGCACAATAACCATGATTTCCCAAACCGAAAGGACCCCCAACTGTGTGGCATTATAGGCCCATATCTCTCCTGAATGTAAATCTTAAAATTTACAAGCCTTCTTGCAAATAGGATAACTTGCACTTGCCTTCTCTAGTCACATACCGATCAAGTGGATTTGTGCTGGGAGGGAAGTCCAGAGACAAATCTCTCAAAACCTTGAATAACCCCGCAATGCCCAGTCCCCATAAAAACCTTTTGATGAAATCTTTCATTTGAGTCGCCAAAAAGGCCCTTTGACGAATCTCTTGACCCTCACTAACCAAACTTTGTCCCATTTAGTTTAGGGACCCTCGTTTACTTCTCAAATACTACTTGTACCAATCGCCCTTCAACCCAGTCCAGATCAATGGTTCCCTATCGATTGTTTTTCCATCCAACAATGAAACCCAACAGTTTGTTCTGATGAGCTTTGTTATAAGTATTGAAATGGAACGACTCCTACACTCCATCCCGCAATGCGGACATAGGTGGTATATACAATAGGAAAGCGAGAATTTAGGTCTCCAGTACCCATCTTGATGTCTAATTGAGGCGGGTTCATTCTTTGGTCAATTATAAATCTGAGGACCTCAATATATCCTTAAGACCCACTATAATTTCCTTCCTTAAAAACAGCCTTCCTCTTTTCTGCTCACAAAAAACAAAATCCTTCCAACTTTCCCAGTTATTCACCTCAACTTTCTTCCTCTAGTTTTTCTCATGTTTTTATCAAACCCTCAGCGCTGGAATCTACAAACCTTATCTTGGGTCTGGACGATGAATGTCTAAAAGATGTCCCTCCTTGCGAAACTTCTCGATCTACTGCAAAGTCATTTAAATCCTGATACCTGCCTTTTTTTGGCATAGACTATACAGCATTGTTTCTTTAGCTCATTGGCACATTCTTCCAGAAACACAAGAAGTTCTGAGCAGATCTAAAGACAAGGGTGGAGTCGATCCTCCCAGACTATAGGCTATATAGTTTGCATCTTGGCCTATCACAGGTCTATAGATTCTTGTTCATGACCATGATCCAATTATGGCAATATTGCACAACTTCCTCACTTGTCTCTATTTCGCTCCATTGTGTCTCCTGATTCTATTTCATGGATCCCAAGAACTATCCTTTACTGCCTCCCATACTTACGCCAATGTACATAAAACTAAACCCGAGAAGCCCTGTGGGAACCTATCCAGCCAACTTACTTCAATCACAGAGAAAACCCACTCATTCCTCCGGGTCTCTCAAAATCTTTCTTGGGATTTTCCCAAATACCCACTCTCTATTTTAATATATAAAATCATCACCAGGCACGCCTTCGTCGCCCCTTATCTGATATAATGGATGGATCCTCCTCAGAGACCAAAAGTGTTTTTTCTTTGATGTACACAACTCCACCCATTTTTATTCATCTTTTTACATCTAAATCTAATTTAAAGCGTTCATGTCACCTTTTTTTTGATTAACTGTGTTTTTTAATTGAGACAGTGTTTTAATAAATTTTACATCACAGGAGCATAAAACAGATTTTACAGGTATCCAACTAGATATTCAAGAGTCCCAAATATGACCACTTATATTTATGTATCTAACCCATTAATAGGCTGAATACAGATACTCAACTCCACGTTTAGGTATAGAAATTAACAAATTTTGCACATTTACAATTTGTCCAATAAATGTTTATAATTTGCACTAAAGATATAGATTGTAAGGAATACACACAGGACAGACCATGACACTAATTGAGCAGTTATGTACCTCCAATCCCCCCTATGACACTTAATCCTTTAAGCTGAACACCCTTAAAAAGTACTTAATGACCAGCACATTTTTTTTCAGTTTTTGCCTTCTTGTGTTTCAACTATTTGTAACTTTTTCTAATGATGCAGTTGTACAAGACCTTGTTTATTCCAGACAATTGTACTTTTGGGGGAAATAGTTTAACGTTTCTATTCATATTTTTGCATAGGTTTTTTCTTTTTTAATTTTTTTAACAACCATTCACATTTCACACTCATAACTTGTTATATTAAATTCTACAGGGTATTTATGGTCGTGTGGATACCTAATTTTGTATAGGTTTTTTGTGGTGTGAATGTATGTATAAAAAAAAAAACAATTATTTTTTTATTAAATATTTATTTTTAATTTTAATATTTAATTTATTTTTTTACACTTTTTTTTTTAATGTTTTTTTTATACTTTTTTTTTCTTTTAAATACCAATGAAAGGGATAAAACTGTTTTACATTTTTATTACACTTAGTGATGTATTAGCATATTATATATTTATAGAATCTGTGTCCGTTGACCCGGCAGCAGACAAGCAGAGCAGCACACAGTCTGCCCTGATCGCTGGCTTGATACACAACAGCCCTGGACCTACCCTAGAGCCCCCAGGATGACTCTGCAGCCTTCCCTGGGCTCTGTTTTTGGGTCTCGAGTCCTGATCCCCCGACATAGCAGGGGAAAGCCCTTTGATTATGCTGTGGTCATGATTCTACAGGCAATCAAAGGTAAAGTATCCGGAGCAAAGGTTTTCCCCCGCTCCCCCAGTGCTTGCAGAGCTGGCGCGTGAACAGGGCTGAGTAGTACAGCCCTGGTCGTCAGCGCTGCTGCGAGTCCTGGTGTTGCAAACCCCGATGTTTGCAGCGAAGTCAAAAAGATTGTCGCTGCAGACGATCGCCCTGAAATGCCCGCTGTCAACAGTTGGCCGGGCAGACCGTTAAGGGTTAATCTCTACTCTATACAATTGCGCCTTTGTCCACTAGAAGTGAATCTCTTCCTACCCTACTGAGCCAAGTCCTGGGAGAAGGAACTGAACAAAACTTTTACCGAAGCTCAATGGAACAAATGCTTCTACCTAACCCATAAAGCTGTTTTGACTTGTAAAGCACAGGAAACCAGTTTTAAAATCTTGCCCAGATGGTACAGGGTACCATCTTTCTTACATATACGGTATCCTTACTAGAGATGGGCGAATTTCTCAAAAATTCGATTCGGTGACTTCGCCGAATTTTCCGTCAAAATTTGTTTCGGTACGAATTGCTTCGGGCAATCGCGATAAAAAAACAGCTATTTCCAGCAGCACAGAGCTGCAGGGTGCTGTAGAACGTTGTGCCATGCTTAAATATGCAGAGGGAGCTTGGTTTGGTCTTCATACAATGTTGTGTTTTAGTATGACACGCACATGACATCCTGGAAATCCTGGCCGATCCACGCCTGATTCATCTTGACAAAGGTCAGTCGTTCCACCACATTTCCCATGGACCAAGCGGGTTTCTCTGGGTAACAATGGCCCCGCCGCACTGAACGCCCCTCTCATGCCACACTACCCCCCCCCTGTACCGGAGCCAGGACAGCTTCAACCACTGGCAACACCGGCAAGTTGGCGCCACACATCCAGATTGGCTGTCCAGTAACCCAGCGGATCTTTCTAACTGGGTGGCAGAGTTGCTTGTCCAAGTAGGCCACCACCTGTTTGTTTTCCAGGGTCCTGCTCACCAGGTCCTAGCTGCTGCTGCTAGGCGACTACCCTCCTCACAGGCGGGTGAAGGAAGCTGCTCTATCAGTGACTCCAGACTTAGTTGCTGCTGATGGAGCTGGTACTGCCCGTACCTACCCACCTCACCTTCCCCCAGCAGCTGTGGCAGTAGTAGTGAGCGCAGGAAGGAACCCCCAGGTCAGACCTGTCAGAGGAAGGGACGATCCGCACATAGGCAGCGGCCAACAGACTACGGAGGATTTCCCTATAGGTATTTGATTTTGTCCTCCCTCTCAATAGCTGGGAAAAAGGCTCCCATTTTGACCTAGCGAGGTCCAAGAGGGTGGAGACAGAAGTCATCCCTAACTGCCGGTGTGACTATTGCGCTGTCACTAGCCAGGCAAACAGCATGCTGACGGGCCATCTGCACAAGTGACTCCTAGGGG
>JAODAL010044372.1:0-32922 GCA_025379985.1 Phyllomedusa bahiana
AAATTTTTAACAGTGGCTGAAAAGTCATTTTAAATTTTTGGGGGCGAAATCAGCAATAATAGGTCCTTTTAAAAAAATTGGTTCTAAGGGCTTTTCCCCTCACAATTTACAGTGGTTAGGCATTTTAATTTTTTGGGCATTTTGCTTTAAAAATGCGCAATACTACAGGTCCTATTAAAAAATTGTTGTTTCTAATAGACATTTGTCTTCACAATTGCAAAGTGGCTAAAGGGTCATGTTTGAATTTTGGGGCTTTTTGCTTGACATGCAGCTATACTACAGGTCCTATTCTAAAAAATGTTGTTTCTAACAGACATTGTTCTTCACAATTGTCCAAAGTGGCTCAAGGGTCATGTTTTAATTTTTTGGGGGGCATTTTGCTGTGACATGCAGCTATTTACTAGGTCCTATCTAAAAGTTGTTTCTAACGGGGACATTTGTTCTTCACAATTGTCCAAAGGGGTCAAGGGTCATGCTTTGAATTTTTGGGGCATTTTGCTGTGACATGCGCTATACAAAGGGTCCTATTCTAAAAATGTTGTTTCTAACAGACATTTGTTCTTCACAATTGTCAAGAGTGGCTCAAGGGTGATGGTGCTGTCAGAAACAGGAATAGGTGGGACACTGTTAATGGACACATCTTGCAAAATGACTGTTTTTGCAAGATCTTTAACATAGCTATCAATCCCTGTATTGAGACAACCCATTTAATACAATGAAAAAAAAGAGAACAAAGACATGGTGGGTTTTTCCATTTAAAATGTTTTTTAGATTAAATACTAAAAACTTGCATGTACAAAATAGCTGGTAAAAAAAATTCCCCTGAATTGTACAAGGGAGGTACAGGAAAACTTGACCAGAGTAGGTTATTCAGAGGACATGGAGTATGGAGCACGGAAGAGAAAAAAGTACAGAGACAATTTCCTCCAGCACGTGAGTAAAATAGAAAAAGAATCCCAAGAAAAGGGCCCTGGGTGGAACAGGAGCGTTAACCACCAGTATTTCCAAGTGAAGCTCCCAAATTTGGGGCCCACTCATACGGAGGGCAAGCGCTACCCAGGTCTTGACTTGTATGAGGAAGGCTGGAGTTCTCACACTTCCGCTTCCGCACTCTGCTTCAGCACGACAGTTTTTGTTGCTGCGCTCATCAGGGCAAATTTTAAACCTGCGTGTTAATAGATGACGGACGCCAGCCTTGGGCTCTCACCGCACCCACTGTAAACTCCGGGCCTGGGTCAGCGTGGCCCAGGACAGGTTAGTCAATGTCCAGTTCAACTAAAATGGTGGTTGAAAGGGCTCCTTTTTCCGGCACTTTGTAATCTGGGGGTCAGACAGGGTTTTAAAGGTCATACTGTGGCCCAGGACGGAAGTAATGTCCCGTTAACTAAAATGGGGTTGAAAGACCCCCTTTTTCTGGCACTTTTTAAACTGTGGGTCAGGGCAGGTTTAATGGTCATCTGCGGTACAGGACAGATATAGTTAGTGTCCAGTTCAACTAAAATGGTGGTTGAAAGACTCCTTTTTGCGGCACTTTTTAAATCTGGGGTCATGCAGGTTTGGGGCTCATGCTTTCGTTCCAGGACAGGGATATTCAATGTCCAGTTCAAGTAACATGTGGTTCAAATCATACTGCCTTATGGCACTTTAATTTTTGGGTGTGCAGGTTTAAGGGTCATGCTGTGGTACAAGACAGGATAGTGAATGGTCTGTGACTTTTTTCTTGACTTTTTTAACCTAAGTGTTTGCCTAAGATGTAGCACGTATCCATTTGACTGTTGTGGATGTTAATTTCAGCTTCTCCAGCCTTGTTTTGGGTTAATAAAGAAGGTGATTTGTTTGCTCTCCATAGACAAATGGTAGATCGCTCATAATCGACTGCTGCTCTATCGAAAAACCCTATCGATAGCGGCCCGTCTATCGACTATCGCTCGATACTTCCCCCCCGATAGCCAACGCAATCGCACAAACACTACTTCGCTGAATCCCCTTTCACCTCTCCTACGCAAAGTTTAATCAGTCTTGGGAAAACTTATCTCCTCCGAAGATGGGTCTCTCAGAAACAACGCAAATGTCAAACCCATCAATTTTCTTCAAGTGTCTCAAAATAACATCCGTTTTTGGGGGGAACGCAACCCTTTCACATTCCACGACACTATCTTCATATTCAACCTGTGTCTAGGAATTCTCGTCTTTTAACATATAGAGGTAGAATACGATTTCTCCCTTCCCCGAACCAATAACCCCTAACAAAACTAAAACAGTAAAGCCCCTGCTTGAATTTCCTTTTATTTTTTTTTTTTTTGGCGGACCCTCCCCCCTTCCCCCTTTTTTTCTGTCCCACCTTACCGAAAGGCGAAATTGTCTTTCCTTGCCAAGATGTTTCTGTTTTTTTTTTTTTTCACTCCCTCGTTACATTTCCTGAAAAAAAAAAAAAAAAAAAAAAAAAAAAAATAAAAAAAACTCCCCTCACTCCGTCCTCCTACACTCATTGTTATGTGTATTCAACTAATCGGATAACACCTTACTCCCCCACCTTTTTTTTTTTTTTTCATAATCTCCCCTTCCTTTATCTCCCCTTTTTTTTTTACAAATTTGTCTGGCCCCCCCCCCCCATTCTTTACCTGTAATGGTTGTTACCCCCTTGGTTAAGACAATTATTGTCCACAGCCTTGCTTTTAGCATAGCTCTCTGATCCCTATTAAATATAGGGCCTTAGCCCCCATGATGTAACGCCTCCATCTTCCACCTCCCCCTAGCAACAGTAAATTGCAACAACAACTCCGCAGTGTTCAAAAGTCCTGCAAAAGATGTACTCATCTCTTCCTCGGCGTCCGAAGTCTTCCCTGTGGTGTAGATTCTCTAATGTTTCTGGAACTTTGGCTCCCCCTTGCGAAAACACGAAGGTCCTTCTGGCTGTTAGAGGGCGCTGTTGATTCCTGTCTGTTCACAGAGTCTTTGTTAATTAACAAGTCCTCCAAGAAATATGCTGCCTCCTCTGAAGAATAGCAAAAAACAGGAGCCTCCCTGTTCTGAAATATTTCAGTGTTGCATGGAATTGCAAAGTGAACCGAATTTGTTTCTTTCTTCACCAAGGTGGACATACATTTGAGAACGATCTTCACTTTCTGGAACTTCCGCCGAATCGGTCCCGCAAATAGCAGTAAGTTTCTGGCCCATAGTAATAACACTGTAATCCATTTAAGCGTTACAACCTTGCATTAAAGAGGACGTTTTCCGTCAATAATCCAAAATATTTTTACAGATGCACTGCTCTATGAGGTGGGATTTCTGTCTTCTGACGTCGACATTCGTGGTGTTCCGAACCTATGACTCCTTTCTACTTTACGTGCGCCCTTGATGCCTAGTATCTTTGTATTTTCTTTCAGAGCATAATTTAGGAAGACAGTTCTTTTGTATATACTCACTTAGGCCGTTAAATTCTGACATTGTTTCGGCGGGATCTGTTTTCCAGATCTTCCACTTGTTCTCTAGGTATTCGTTCATTTAAGTAGTTGTCCATGGAGCTCCGCATACCTAATAGGTCATCCTTCATTCCACTGACTCTCTCTTCTACTTCGTTTAAACTGAGCCTTTTTGTTGTCGATTCCGCTCTAATGGCGTGAAAGTTACGCCGTCACTGCCTCTGACACTGAAGGAGGTAACTGCTACCATCCTAAAGAGGCCAAAATGTCCTGGGGGCCAGTAACATTTGCCCACCTCCACTGCCATAGCCTTGCAAAGATGGCTAACCGGATTTGCTACTCAGCTACCCCCCCCTCCGCTTCTGTAGTTAGAGTAGATTTATTCAGGCCCAATGGCTACAGTATTTGCTTGTGTATGCATTCCTGTGCGGATGAGATGCTGCATTATCAGCCCTCCCTGCTCCTGTTGCCTGGCGGCTGGGTTATTGTGTGGAGGCATGCCCTGCCATATACTGTCTGGTCATATTAGCTTGGCTGGTTGGTTCTTTGTGTGGTCTAGCTGCATTCATGGAATCCCCTGTGGATGGTGCCCCTGTTATTTGCATAGCTGCAGCCTGCTGTGATTCACTATATGCCCCAGTGGGTGATCCCCATCCCTGCTGTGTCGCTGAAGGGGTCTGCTCCAGGTAAGTCTCTGGTATTTGGGGCTGCATGGTGGGCATGGACTCAGCCTCATTTTGTGGTTCCTCATCCATGGGTTGAGGGTGATGTTGCGGGTGGGTTTAACGCGTGTCCATTCCTTGTGGAGCGCGGGGGATCGGGCGCCATCTTTGCCGCGCTGGTGCCTGTGCGGCCGGGAGGCTGTGTATCCACGCCTGGGCTCCCCGCTGCTTCAAAATCGCTGCTCCGTGCAGCGGAACGGTGGATTGACTGCAGGCACTAATAAGTGCCGAGAATTGCGGCGGTTAGGAGCGGGGAGTGGTGTTGTACGGAGGAGCGCGGCGGGAGCTTTCACTCCTTGCTGCTGCTCATGGATGCGCCGGAACCGGAAGTCCATGACGAACAGTTTTGTCAGAGGAAAGCGGTTCGTCCTTCAATCAGGTGGGACCATAAGGATATTGGTCTCTGGTTGAAAGTTATCGGCCCCTGTAGAAGTTCTGGCAGCCCTTTCTTGGGCGTTAGCGGAAGCAGGTCGCAGCCACGAGGCTCAAAATGGAAGGGGGGGCTTGACTGGCTGTTTAATGGGGGGAAGTAGCAAGTATAGGGTCCGCATCGATTTAAACACGTTGTTGCTCCTCAGTCTGCGCAGACCGTCCCACCCCACGTCCCCATTGTTTCAAGAATGGCCAGAGCAAAGGGGCCGTGGCGGGAGGTCAAGGGGTTAACGAGCCGTGAGACTTGGGCGAGATGGAACCTCTTCATTTCTACCGCATTTGTCTTTTTTCTGGAAAGGGAACAGCGGACCTGTTGTCCCGCTCGGGTTCGTAAGGGGTTTAACGTCATTCCGCCTCCAGCTCACCTGAATCCATGAACACCCGACAGTGGTGTGCGGAGAAGGTGGCAAAAGAAGTTGGCGCTGGGAGAGATGGCGTTACCATTTGAAGTTCTCGCTGCCTTTTTCCTGACCTGGTGGTAGTCTCTTGGGGGTGTTCCGAAGAGGAGCCAGGAAAATTCCGGCTCATTCACCTATCTTGTCCTTGCTCCGAAGGTCCAATCAGTGAATGAAGGAATAGCACCGTAGCTTTGTTCCGTGGTTTTATACTTCCTCGATGAAGCGGTGTCCCCTAGTATCGGCGGCACGGGCCGTGCCGCTCTAATGGCCAAGGCAGATATTGATCGGCTTATCGACTTTGTCATGCCAAGCCGAAGATAGTTTGAAATGGTTGGGGTGCTTTTGGGACGGGAAGTTCTTCGTGGATCGTTGCTTGCCAATGGGCTGCTCGCTATTGTGCGCCTATTTCGAGGCTTTTAGCACATTTTTAGAATGGGTGGTTCGGGACGTTTCAGGGTTGAGTTCTATCATTCATTATTTGGATGATTTTTTTCTGTGTGGGGCCGGCGGGATCTCCAGTGTGTGGGTCCTTGCTATTATCGTTGAGTTGGGTGATGGGTCGATTCGGTGTCCCATTGGCACTGGATAAGACGGAGGGTCCGAGTACTTGTCTGAATTTTTTGGGAGTGCAGGCTACCGGCGGATAAGTTGGAAGCCCTAGGTCTGGAGGTTTGCCGGGTTGTTGGATTGCGCAAGATTCCTCTCAGGGAGCTGCAGTCTTTGTTGGGGAAGCTCAATTTCACATGCAGGATTATGCCCATGGGCGGGTGTTTTGTCGGCGGTTGGCCAGCGCAACTTCAGGCGTGAAAAAACCGCACCATTTCATGTGTTTGACTTGTGAGCACAGGGAGGATTTGAGGGTGTGGACCAGCTTTTTGGATACATATAATGGGCGTTCAATTATTCTGCACGGGGAATTGTCTAACCAGGAGATTGACATCTTCACAGATGCGACAGGTAGCATGGGCTCTGGGGCCATTTGTGGGGTGCGGTGGTGTGCGGCCCCGTGGCCGGAGGCGTGGTGGAATCTTCCGGTTATTAGGAATTTGGCGTTCCTGGAACTTTTTCCTATTGTAGTGGCTTTAGAACTGTGGGGTGATAATTTTCGGGATCGGTAGGTTCGCTTCTTTTGTGATAATTTGGGTGTTGTCCTGGCAATTAATAACTTGACGGCCTCTTCGCCGCCAGTGGTGCATCTCTTGCTTTTGTTGGTTTTGAGGTGTCTGGAGCTCAATTCGTGGGTGAGGGCGGAACATGTCCCGGGGGTCCAGAACGCGGTCGCTGACTCTCTTTCTCGGTTGCAGTGGGAACGGTTCCGGACCTTGGCTCTGTCAGCTGCAGAATACGGGGAAGAGTGCCCCAGTCATCTATGGGCCGTGGCCTTCGGTACGCAGAACAGCTGATTCGGGCGTATGTGTCAGGAGGGACCTGGGCTTATTATGAGGCGGCCTGGGTGCAGTGGTCGGATTGGATCAGCGAACTGGGGGATGTAGTATCTGAAGAGGACCGCATCGGGGCTCTGCTGTGTTGGTTGGGGCATGTTCGGGGGCTCGGTTGGTCAGTGTCCAGAGTCTCCAGATTTATGTCGGGGCTTGTGTTTGGGTTTAGCATGCGCCGGTTGCGGGATTTGACCAAGGATTTCGTTGTGTCCCGGGCTCTTCGGGGTTATAGGCGAGGCATAGGGGCAAGAGATTCTTGGCGTCCAGTGGTGTTTGCTCTGCTGGAACGTCTCGGCAGGGTGTTGGGGGAATTTTCCAGCTCGGGTTACGAGGTGTCGCTTTGCAGGCTGGCTTTTGCATTAGCATTCTTTGGGGCATTGCGGGTTGGGGAGTTGGTGTCTCCTAGTCGGGTAAGGGGGGGGGGGGGCCTGCGACAGGAGGATGTGGCTGATCTCGGGGATTATGTTTTGGCTGCGTCGGTCTAAGACAGATCAAGCCGGCAGGGGGAGCCGGGTGACCCTGCGGGAGGTTCCAGGGTCTGCGATGTGTCCAGTGCGGTGTTGGCGAGAATTTCGGGTTTTGCGGAGGGCTGAGAGAGGGCCGCTCCTGCGTCATGCGGATGGGACGTTTTTATCCCGTTTCCAGTTTACTGCGGTGTTTAGGCGGTGTTTGGTGGCGGTTGGGCTTGACCCTGCTGCTTTTGCGCCGCATTCATTCCGGATCGGGGCTGCTACCGAGGCTGCGGGATGGGGCCTCAGTGCGGAAGTGGTCCTAAGGATCGGGAGATGGGAGTTGGATAGGTTTCGGCTGTACATACGGCCACATCTGGCGGCTTGAAGGCGGGGGGGGGGAATGGGGGGGTGGTAGGGGTTATTGCCACTATGTTGCTGTTGTCAGCTTGTTTTTTCTTTGTTCTCCGGATCGTCCTCTGTTCCTGGTTTGGATCCTTGGCCATTCTTACATTCATTGGTGTGCCAAGCGAGCGGACATGAGGCTGGACGGCCGTCAATTGGGCTTTCCACGGAGCGTCACGGTGGTACGCTGGCTGGGACGGCGTGGGATGCGGTGGTTAGGTGTGGTCCCGGAGGTGACGGGGTTTGCAGCCCTGGATAGGCCTCCAAACATTCTAGTGCTACATGTAGGGGGGAATGATTTGGGGTCTCTAACATCCAGGGAGTTCATTCGGGGCATCAAGTATGACTTGTTGCGATTGTGGAGGTCATTCCCGGGTATGGTTATTGTCTGGTCAGACATCGTGTTTCGGCATCACTGGAGGGGTGCTCGCTCGGTGGAGAGGTTAAATAAGGCGAGAGTCAAAGTAAATAGGTCGGTGGCAAATTTTGTGGCTAGGAATGGAGGGGTGTTCGTAAGGCATCTGGAGTTGGAATCGGGCGTGGACAATTTTTGGTGGTCTGATGGGGTGCATCTGACGGCTGTTGGTTTGGACCTCTGGGCTCTGGGCCTTCAGGAAGGCATCGAGAGAGCTCGGGCTTGGTGGGGGCCTCGCATGCATGAGGGTTCATGGCATGCTCGTGGTGGCGGCGGGGGTTCTTGGAATTGGATGAGGAAAACGGGAGGGTATTTCGGGGTATATTCCCTCTGGTTTGGAAAAAGGGTGAATCGACCTGGCAAAGGGGGGGGCTCTTGCAGGCGGGAATCCCGAAGAAAAAAGGGGTGACCCCATCTTGATGGCTTTAGGACCCCCGAGCCAGTGGAGTACGCGGGGGGAAAATGGTTTTTTGGTTCCTTGGGGTTTTGGGTCCCCAGGTCTTTGGGTTGGGTTGGTTCCAAGGACCTCTGCCCCATCGGGTTGTGGGTTCACGGATTAACGTTTCAGTTATTATGGAAGATATATTTATTTTATGTTAAATATATATATATGTTTATATGTATATATTATAGTGGCATGTGGGGTTGTGATGGTGTTACTATAAGTAAATATATTGGAGATTATGTTATATTTTTATATGAAATTTATTTATGTTTTTTATTGTTAAATAAAACGGCTGCTGGGCCATTTTAATCCAATCATAAAAGGTGTTTTTTTTTCAAGGGTACAGCGGGGAAGGGTGGGTATGGGGAGGGGGGGGTATGGGGACAGTTTTTTTGGGCTGAAAGTGCTCAGCGCTGCAGTGGTAAACAGTCCCCGGGACCGGGCACCCCCCTGGGGGAGGCACGCCATGCCCGGCGTGCTGGGCGCGGCTAAGCCACTTTGGCTGCGGCCGGAAGGGAGGGGGAGCAGAGGTAAAGGGGTATGTTGTACCCCCCCCTTCCGCCCGTTAGTCAATTTTTGCGGGCGGGCATCACCCCCACCCTCCCTCCCTAATTTTGGTGTTGTAATATAGGAGCATGGTGAGGTTTCAGGGTAGTGTTGGTGGGGGGGGTCTTGGGGAATTGGGTGAGGAATACGGGGAGGGAGTCATTCGGGGGTTTATCCCTCATGGTTTGAAAATGGGGGAATTTACCTGGGGAAAGGTGGTGGCACTTGCGGCTGGAATCCCCGTAAGCAAAAATGGGGGAGCCCCCTTTTATAGCTTTAGGACCCCCGAGCCACTGGAAACGGTGGGGTAAATGGGGTTTGGTTTTTCCCCTTTGGGGGATTTGGTCACCAGTCGTTGGGTTTGGTTGTTCCAAGGACCTCTGCCCCATCGGTGTGGGTTTCATGGGTTAACGTTTACAGTTTATTATGGAAGATATATTTTTTTTTATGTTCATATATAATGTATATTGTATATATATATATTAGTGGGAGTGGGGGTTTGGAGGTGTTTCAAAAATTCGTGTATATAAATTTTTTGGGGGTTATGTTTTATTTTTATATGACAATTTATTTAGTTGTATTTTGTTTAAAAAAAAAAAGGTGCTTGTGGCCATTTTAATCCAATCATATCAAGTGGTTCATTTTAAGGGGTCACAGAGGGGAAAGGTAGGTTTGGGGGGGCGGGGGGGGGGTATGGGGACAGTTGGTTAGGCTGAAAGTGCATCAGCGCTGCAGTGGTCATGCTCTTGTCACATGCACTAAACAAAAACTATATTACAGTAAAAGTACTATAAATAAAACCTTCCAGTTTCCCCAGGGTTTACTCCTGTTGTGATCCTCTAAACTGAATCCCCAAAATTGATGCACCATTGCTGACCACCTATCAGGTGATCATTCCCCTGATCACATTTCCAAAAACCCCCTTTTTAAACCCAAAAAGGGCCACACCACCCAAATTAACCTTCCAGTTCATCAGTCAACTGAGAACAGTTATCACAAGTGAACACAATCACCCTGCTACTTCTGGTTCCTAGATGTCCTTCATCCACAATAAAGACCTCACCACCAATTCTGTGACCCCCCCCAACTTCAAATTTTCACTGTGTTCAGTAATTAGAAGAAGAGAATACTAATTCCCTGCTGATTCTCAACTCTAAACTGCCTACTGCCTGAGTTTTTTTTTAGTTAGGTTGCAATACACTTGCCACCTACATTTTCTCCATTGTAGTTAGGTTACTACTACTAAAAGTCACAGCAGGGTTGGGCTGAAATGCTGGTCTGCTGTTACCATTTAGGTGGGAGCAGAATTTTTTGGGTGTAAAAAGGTAAGAAAAATACATATAAAAAGTATATAAAAATATGTATTACGTCTATTCAGCACACTGTATTTGGATAGTTTAGAAGTAGTAGCTTTTTTTTTTAAAGTATGATGGTAGTTGGCTGAATACCAATCTGAAAGGATGCATGAGTGAAACACAATTTAAGTCTTATGAAACACCATTAAAGGGATTTTGTTACCATGCAGTTTCACAGAGTCACAGTCATCTTCAGACTTACACTTCCTGGTTTGGCTGTGGGCGGGTCTATAACAGTAATTGGCATATCATCTCTGCTATTCCTAGCTGAGCCTGTTACAATGAAATGAATGCAGGTGATGTAAAATCTGTGTGTGCTTATCTTAAACAAGCAAAGCTCTGCTCCTAGAGATTATGCACAGTAGGGAGTGACATCACCATTGACAGACAGACAGCTTCCAGCAATCAGATAAAAGAGAGGATAAAGATGGCCTGTAATCAAGAGCAACTTGTGTACACTCTGACGATATAGAATCTATTTTATCTCCTCGACAAAGCCCACAAAAACAGCCATGTATTTGGTAAAAGTCTTCATTTACCTTTCCCTACATGTTGAAAGCTAATCATTGTAGTGAGTTAACCCATTTAATGACTGTACTACCTGTACCCCAGCACCACTGACATGTCTTTTAAAGGGAATGTGTCATCAAAAATGACACATTTTTTAATGCATTTTTGGCTATGTTTTTTTCACTTTCCATATCCCTTTCAATATTTTTTAATAATTCTTAAGTTATGCAGTTTTCATTTTGGCAACTAGGCCTAATAATAGTCTGTCACTTCATGTTCTGTAGAGAAAGTGTCTGCTTATCATCAGCACAAGCAGGGTCAAACTGAAAGGTGACAACAATGTGTATAGATAACACAAGATCCACCAGCAACAATAGGAGATTTCACAGTTCACCTTCTCCCCCTCCCTGCACACTGACTTCTTCCCAGGTCACAGAGCATGCCTAGAAAACTCTCCTATAGAAGTCAATGTGACTGATCCAGTTCACAGGCTACTATGTGCATGAAGCTGCTGTAAAGCATCTCTCTAAATGCTGTTAAAGCAGTGCAGAAAAGAAAGCTTTCTCCACAATCATATATAGGCAACTGAATTGAGAACTCTACAATCAGAAAATAAAAACGGCTAAGATGAAAAGAATTTTGTTCATGGTCTTGATTTAATAAGTAAAAAAAAAAAAAAAATTGGTGACAGATTCCCTTTAAAGTATAGCTTTAATTTTATTGAAGGCAGGTTTCTAAAATATTCTGCTGGACACAATTGCAAAATACCAGCACACTATACTAACCCTTAACATGCACTGTCTCAATATTTTCCTGGCTTATCTGTACCTAATATTTCTGATTTCACCACGCTAAAACACACATGTCAACTTTTTAGATAGTCAAAAAGGGATTACATTATATCCAATGATGAAATATTAAGTTATCATGTAATATACAGCTAGGAAGAAATCAGATACTTTTTAAAGCAAGATAGTCTAAAAATCTATTTCTCCCCCAAAAAAGGACATTTATAGAGCTAAGAGGGACAAGGGTTAAAAATAGGGACTGTCCCTTCAAAATAGGGACACTTGGAAGGTATGGGCACTGGTAAATGTTCATGGTCGGGGAAGATTCAAAAGTTTGCTATAGAGCCTAGGCTTCTCTCATTATGCCCTAGGGTGACACCAGTTTAGAGATAACACAGAATCCACTATTCACAATAGGAGATAGTCACAGTTCTCCTCTCCCCCTTCCTTGCAAAGTGACTTTTTCCTAGGTCACAGAACATTTTTAGGAAACTATCCTAAATAAATCAATGGGTCTGCACTTGTTTACAGGCTCCTATTTCCATAAAGCTGCTGTAAATCCTGTTAAAAGGTTAAAAGCAACTCAGGCAAGGTGGCTGCCCCTATTACCATAATCACCAGAAAACAGAATTAGAAAATATACAGTCAGAAAATAAATACGGTTAAGACGAAAACAATACGTATCAGTATCTTGTTACAATAAAAAATGGCGATAGATTCCTTTTACTGTTCTTGTAGATGGTTTACAGAGTAAAATTTCAGCATTATCAGATAATGTTAACAACTCAATTCTTTTGAAGAGTTCCATTTTTTACACAAAGTAATATGATTACATAGTAAGAAATGTGTTGTGTTTTTGGTCCCTCTACTGGACGAAGATGAGAATGTCACCACCAAAGGTTCTATGTTTATTTTGTAAGACACGTTGTTTGGTTTCTACTTCGAGGGTTGATAATTAATTTGGTATTTTGTTTTACAATACCTATGGTGTGACTAACCTACCCCATACAGTATGTATTTAGGTATAATGTAGTTTACAAATATTTTATTGCTAATTGTGTTAGCAAAAAAGGCACTGTATACTTACATATTTGTTACAATGTGTTATTGTTCTGAAAAACTTCACAAAAAAAAACTTTAAAAAAAAAGAAAGGTAAACATCATAGAGAAGGATAATGTAATAATATAATATTATAAAAGGGAAAGTTGGAGGCTTTGATGGAGAATTTGAAAAAAAGAAGTTTAATGTGGATAAATGTAAAGTCATGTGTTTAGGCCAAACAAACAAAATGTAAAATTATGTACTAAATAATATGATATTGGATAAAAATAGATCAAGAGGAAAGGAGATTTTACCATAATCATGTACAGGTATTAAGGTATAGATCGGACTCAATGGACCTATGCCTTTTTTCAACCTTATCAGCTATGTAATTATGTAAAATAATGTATCATACGCATCATCTGAACAACTTTAGAAGAAATATATGATTAACAATAGTACATTTATATAACTCTGTATAATAAATTGTGATGCCCTGTGGTAAGCAGGTGTGATGATGGAGCTCATCTGGACAAGAACATAAGAACATCAGCATGAAGATCAGCACGAGTGGGGATAGAACACTGATATATTTCGAAGAAACCTAAAAGTCTACAGCACTCCTAGAGATCCAAAAATTGTGGGATTTCTTCACTAAAATTCTGAACAATGTTTTAGAACTATACCAGCAATTTTTTTGTAGGGACAAATAATAGATTTGCAGGAGGCAAGAAGATACTGTACCTTTCTTTTCAGGTCAGTTGCTGAATTACTATGTTGGCCTGTTTATGATCTTCCTGTATTTGATAGGTGCTTGAGTCATCCACTTTCTGACGTTGGCATTGGTACTGCATATTATTATTCTACTTTTTTCTTTTAATATGATAATCAGAAATATTACTGCAACATTAAATTATTTTATTGAGTAAAAAACAATATTTTGAAGTTTCAGTACCCAAGATCTGGTCTGATAGTAGCTGAATACTGTAATAATAATGCACAGAAAGGTGATGAATGATATACAGGAGATGATGAAGCAAAGAATTCTGTTTTGGGTAGAATGTGACCTGAATCCGAAGTGATTGGATTTGCCATCTGTTTAAGATCAGCTGGAGTTTGAAGCGAATGCAGCACTGGTGTATTGGTGCATTTCTTTACCATTTTTGCCCTACACTGCGGCCCCTGACCACCTAAGTGTCCGGAGAACTGCATTGCAGTCTTATTCAGATGAAGGAGGTGGCTACAGTTCCAAGCAAAACCAGGAGCCCAATATCACTGTTGTGCAAGAAAAACCTCAGAAGGAGACACAGGAGCTAACTCAGAACTACATTCTCTTTATTCTCACAATCAACGGTTGTCTCAGAGGTCAGACATCTACCAATCATAAAGTGATATTATCCCTTTTTTAAGATGAGAGATACCCTTTAAAGCTATTTACTCCACAAACACCCTAGTATGAATACTGGACACTTCTAAGATATGTATTCCCACCTGCTTGCATCTCAGTTTTCCTCTGCTATTAATCCTACCACCTCTACCTTGATTTCAGGCATTCCTTTTTTATTTTTATCATTATGTACATACATCATATATTGACCACTACAGAAATCAGTGCATTGTCACGATCACAATCTCTTTCTAGATTGGGTTGGTAAGCATTTTTCTGTACTGGAGACTGTGCTAGAGAAACAAAAAGACACCAACCTATTCAGGTTTTTTTTTCTTGCGGTTTCCGGCAAGGTTTTGCAGCGCTGTTTCAGACAAGATTTTGATCAGGCTTTCAACAAGATTTTTCAACACTTTTTTCTTTCTAAAACACCCATACAAATTAACATCCAGGGCAAAAACAGCAGCACAAATGTGTCAAAACCCTGTCCAAAACTGCACAGAGGTTTTGGGCGAGGTTTTGAAGCTCTCAATTGATTCTTATGGGGTATTTCAGCACTAAAAATGCTTCAAGAATTGACATGACGCTTCATTTCAGCGCCCAAAACAGTGTCCAAAGAAGAACCTAAAGCTCGCATAAAATCTTGTCATGTGTGAACTATAATACTGTTTTACATAGGAATCAAAGTAAATGAACTTAGGGCATTTTGGAGACTTTTTTGATGCTTTTTTGGGCAAGGAAAGGCTCCTAAAACAGCGCCAAAGACAGCATCAATATCAGCTGTGTGAATATAACCTTAACTCTAATTGAGATATATGGATATGGTTATGGTCAGGATTAGGGCTAGTTTTAGGGTCAGAGTAAAAAAATGTAAGTTCATCCCAAGCCCAAAGTTTTTTATACAAGTTTTGTCAAGCTGGTGCCAAACCAAACAAGGACAGATTCCAGCAACACTACTAGTGATATGCTATCACTTTATAAAATGGGAATACCCATCTTTGGACAATCTCTACGTTTCTTGAAAGGAAAACTTGAGTTTTCCTAGGGTTCCCTAAAATTAGTTCTTAAAAAAGGAAGTGTAACATGAATGATAAAAATATCAGAAATATCACAAACCAGCGAGACTGTGCTTTTTATCTTTCTAAGGTAATGCAAGCGTACTAAGTGTTGACTTAAAAACTTAAGGAAACTGAGACATTTAGATCATTAAATTACATTTAGATCAGAAAACATTTACCTTCTTTGTATCTTCGTCCCTGCAAAAGCAGGAATAGTTCATGAATGTTTCTGGGGTCTGTAAAACATTTATATAAAGTAAAAGTCAATGCCTGTAAGAAGCCAATTTGTATAAAGGATTATCTGGAAGAATTGTAACTCTGCAGAGAGATATTGAGAGATGTCTACATTGTGGTGAAAATAGCAAACAGGACACAGCACTTCACATCAGTATAATCTTATGAATCCTTATCAAAAGCCACTCCAAGATCTCTGCCAGTTCTTGTTTGTATTGCTCCATGTTGCTCCACAAATGGTTTTCTGCTAAACAGAACCCTGAGCAATGCTGGAAATCACTATGTACAAATAGATACACAGCTGCTCATAATGAAAGGATTTAAAATGTATTGATGCAACTAAGCTGGGATAAAACAAATTACACTGTTAGAAACCTGCCAATAAATTTGGAAATTTATGTTTAATTAGAAATATTGCTGGAGTGCTTCTTTAAGGCAACAGTCAGACTGTTGTAAACTTGTCTGTAGCTACTGATGCTTTGCAAGGAAGTCACAGGGATTGTGTATTTCCTGTAGAGCTGCACTTTATTATAGTGTGATCTTGTACACCAAACCGATAAAAATTTAGTGATATATTGACCTTTCACTGTATTACCATCACAATATTTATTTGTCTGGTATATTCAATATCCCAGTTTTAAGGACAAAGATGATACTCCTCAATCTCTGTCCATTCTAATCAAACTGTGCATCTGTCAGCACTGGAGAGAACAATAGTGCATACTTACCTGATCTCTTCCGTGTTGTGAGTCATGGGAAAGGCTCCAGATCTTGCAGAGGGGTCAGTCAGGGCTTGTAGTTCCAATGACAGCTGACAGTAGTGTCACAGAAGCTGGAGAGGGGTGTTGGACCCCAAATACACTACTCACAAAAAGTTTGGGATATTTGACTTTTGCTTGAAATTTCAGGATGAAAATAAAATTTCTTGACTTTTTTTTAATAAACTAAGACCATCTTCAAAAATGTAGAATGTCCAACTGTTCAATGTTACAGTACCTTTTGCACAACTTGCTGATCTCTAACTAGGAGCTTAATGACAAATTCCACAACAGGTGTTTGATCCCTGAATCACCTAATAAATTTAGGGGATCAATTTGAACTGGAAATTAAACAGTTCTCCTCATCATGCTTTTCACATCATGAGACCAAGACAATACCTTACAATTGATCAACAGTACCTCACCATTGCGAGGCTTCCATCTGAGAGCATCCTGCTTGAAGTGGACACTGACCTAAAAGTGTCACAGAGTGTCATCAGCAGGTTGCAGCACAGATACAGAGAGACTGGAAGAGTCACAGAAAGGCAAAAAAGTGTACGTCCTTTTGCTACATCACACATTGACAGCTTCATTGTAAACAATTCACTTAGAATAGCTTAACCTGGCAAATGCACTGACTGCTCGTCGTATACGCTAATGAGACAATGCATCAAGCACCCGGTACAAAATGTAACAAACATAGTATAGGTAAGTATAAATTGAATAACATTCCCTGTTTACTCATTACCATGTGAGTCACATGGAAATGAAACAAAGGAAATAAAAAGAAAAATCACATAATTAAGGAAAATTAAATTAAAGTGTGTAAAAATGGTAATCCAAAAAGGAAGAAAAACACTCTTAGGTGCAGGAGAGATAAATAATCAAAGAGATGTATAGACAGGAATAATAAATACAATTAGTAGTGGAACATAATTTCACGTCTCAAATTAAGTCCTCTAGCAGCAGTATCTAACATAGTAATCCAAAATGCCTCCCTATCTCGTAGATGGCGGTCCTTATCTCTGCCTCTGCTAGGTTTATAATATACATAGACCACCAAATATTTTGAGAGGGCTAAAATCACAGTTATGTATCTGAACAAAATGCTAGGCTAAATTAGATTTATTACGACTACATGTAAAATTAATACAATTGACATGCTCTAATACTCTGGTTTTCAATTTTCTGATCGTGCAACCCACATTGTAGAGCTCACAGGATTGACATAAAGCTAGATATTCAACATGATGGGAGTTGCAATTGATGTCATTTTGAATTAAAACCTTTCTGGAACCTCATGAGTTGGTAAATTCTTTACAGGGTAGTGCAAACCTGTTGTACAACAAGGATGGGAACCACATCTAAAAAATCCTTTACAGTCTAGTCATGTACAGTGTCTGGCCTTCATATTAAAAAAGTTAGAAGTAAGAGAGTCACCTAAAGTTCCTGTTCTGTGTGGGACAATTTGGAATCCATCAGACAGCATAAGATGGGTAAATACCGTAAAACAATGTTTTTGATTTCTTTGAATTGTCTAGTATTGTCTAATATCAATGTAACATTCCCGTTGGATGGTGCTGATTTGGAGTTATATTTTAGTAGTTCAGACCTATTTCTTTTTGTAGCTCTGTTTACTGCTCTATCCAAGAGACTTTTAGAATAATTTTTTTTTGAAAACCTATTACAAATATACTCAGCTTTCCAATGAAAAGCATCAATATCACTTCAGTTACATCTAGCCAGTATCATGTCGCCCATAGGGACAGATTTGTGAGTTGCTTTTGTATGATAATTTATGAAATGCAGAATTGCATTTCCTGCAGTGGGTTTTAAATATGTGTCAGATGAAATTTTTTAAATATGTATGCCCTGCAATGTTAAATCCAAGAAACAAATGGAATAACTGTCAATGGTAAAAGTAAATTTCAAATTAAAGAGATCAAATTTTTCAAATAAATGAAGGAGAGTACTGAAGATACATCACTCTTAACTCCTTATCGACATTTGTCGTACTCATACGGCAATGTCGGGTAGGGGTTCCCGCAAAAATTTCCGTATGAGTACGGCATGGCGATCTTGCGCGCTCACAAGCGGAGCGCGCAAGATTGCGGCATGAAACCAGCGGTCTATTACCGCTGGCATCCTGCCGCATCCCCCACGACCGGAGTGCGCTCCGGCCCCGGGATTAACCCCCCGATGTCGCGACATCGTGGTCGCGACATCGCGGCTGCTGGCGGCAGGAGTGAGCTCCTTCTGCCCCCGATCTCGGCGCAGTAACGGCGCTGAGCGCCGCTACTGAATCTCCTACCAGACAGCCCCCGGACGCTGAATGACAGCATCCGGTTGTCGGTGACGTCACGAAAGCCCACAATGCATTGTGGCACTGACAGACATTGCCATGGAGAAGCAGGGTACAGCTATAAGCTGTGATGCTGATCTCCATTGCATGAATGATCTGACGATCGTTCATGCAATTCCCCCCCTGGGGAAAGTGTAAAAAGTATGAAAAAGTTAAAAAAAGTGTAAAAAAGTAAAAACAAACCAAAAAAAAATAAAATAAAAACACGTTTCACGCCCTTTTCCCCTTTACAAAAACCCCAAACGCCCTAAAAAAGATAAAAAATAAATAAAGTACCCATATTTTGGGATCGCGCGGTGCGTAGCGACCCACCCTAAAAAATCTGTCATGTTAATTAACCCGTACGGTGACCGCTGTAAAAAAAACAAACAAAAAACAGTCACAGAATAGCGATTTTTGTTTATCCCGCAGCACAAAAAAATGGAGTAAAAAATAATCAAAAACTCATATCAACATCAAAGTGATACCAATTAAAACGTCAGTTTATCCCGCAAAAAAAAGTCCTTACACAGCTCTTATACGGAAAAATTAAAAAGTTCTGGCTATTTGAAGAAAGCGATGCATAAAATATTGTTTTACACAATAAAAACACTTTGTTTTCAAAAAATTGTGCTTTCAAATAAAAAAACTACATAAAATTTGGGTATCAGCGTAATCGTCTCAACCCACAGAGTAAAACAACTTGTCACGGATACTGCACGGTGAACGCTATTAAAATAAAAATAAAAAACACTGCTAGGATTGCAGTATTTTCCCTTTACCCTACCTTCCAAAAAACAGATTTAAAAGCGATTTATAAAGTCTTGTCCACCCAAAAATGTTTACCAATAAAAAATGTCAACTCACCCCCAAAAAAAAGTCCCAAAACAGCTCATAAACAGAAAAATAAAAAAGTTATGGCTCTTAGACCGCGATGATGCAAAAACGGGTTTTTCCTTTTCAAATAAATGTGTTTTTATTGTGTAAAAGCAGTAAAACATAAAAAAAATATACAAATGTGGTATCGCTGTAATCGTATCAACCTGCTGAGTAAAAACTAGCATGTCATTTTATACCGCACAGTGACCGCTGTAAAAAAATAAAAATAAAAAACACAAACCCGGATTTTGCTTTTTTTGTACAACATGCTTCACAAAAACCTTAATAAAAAGTGATCAAAGCATCATATGCCCCCCATAATGGTATCAATAAAAACATCAACTCATCTCGTAAAAAACTAGCCCACAAGCGGCTCCATAGCAAAAAATTAAGAAAGCTATGGCTGTGAATAACGACAACTTAAAAACGCAACTTTTTATAAAACTCGCTTCTATTGTGTAAAAGTAATAAAACATAAAAAACTATATAAAATTTATATCATTTTAATTTACCGACCCCATAGTAAAGTTAATCCCGTCATTTATCCCGTTATGGCGAAAACTGTAAAAATGAAGCCCAAAAACAATTTGGGGGAACTGCGTTTCCCCCCCCATTTTCCCAAAGGGCCCCAAAGCTAAAAAAAACTACGGAACACCTGTGCGCCCAAATGCTAAATTTCACCCTTAGTTGAGATCCCTGAGGGGCGTTGAATTCAAAATGGAGCAACTTCTGTATGGTTGCACCTGTTTTAGTACTTTGGGGGCTTTTTTGTTGCGACATGGCACCACCAATATCTGTGCGCCAATAGGCAATTAGCTCTCCCGCCCTTGTACCCCCTGCAATGCGCCCAAACAGCAGTTTTACAACCCACATGTAGGGTATTGCCGAACTTGGAAGAAATTGCGTAACACAATTTGGGGCTTTTTTTTCCAAGATTCCTTGTAAAAATTAAACATTTTCAGCTAAATTGCAGATTATTGGAAAAAAATATTTTTTTTTTATTTTCAGAGCCGAACGCTAAAAAAAATTTGTGAAACCCTGTGGGTCGATATACTCACTACACCCTGGATATATTCCTTAAGGGTTTAGTTTCCAATATGGGGTCTTTTTAGGGGTATTTATTACTTTTTTGGGAAACCCTTTGGGGGGTCCGCAAACCTGAAATGGCCCCTAAATAAAATTGTAATGATAATGAGGCCCCAAGTCCAGTAGGTGCTCCTCCTATTCTGGGGCCTGTGGTTGAGCCAAATAATGCACTAGGGCCCCATATGGGATATCTCTGAAAACGGCAGAATCTGGGGAATCAATATTAATTTGCATTTCCCTGATCACATTTACCGTATTCTTGTCAATAATGCATAAAAATTGAAAATCTGCAAAAAAAGTGAAATTTTGAAATTTCACTTCCACTTTGCTTTAATTTCTGTGAAACTTCCTAAATTCGGTTTTGAATACTTTAAGGGGTGTAGTTTCTTAGATGAGGTCATTTATGGGGGTATCTAACATACAGGTCAATCAAAGTCACGTTCGAACTGGACTGGGTATCTAAAAAATGTATATTGCAAATTTTCTTGAAAATTTGAAAATTACTACTAAATTTATAAGCCCCCTAATGTCGTAAAAAAAAAAAAAACGACATTTAAAAAAATGATGCCAAACTACAGCAGACATGTGGTAGTTGCTAGTTATAAACTATTTTGAGTGGAATAACATCTGTCTTACATGCAGAAATTTTTGAAGTTTGAAATTGGTAAATTTTTTCAAATTTTTCACCATAAATTTTTATATTTTTTCACAAATAAACAATCATTTTTGGACCAAAATTTTTTTACTATCTTATAGCAACAATTTGTCACGAGAAAACAATCTCTGAATCACATGGATAGGTTAAAGTGTCAAAAAGTTATTCTCACATAAAGTGACACATGACAGATTTCAAAAATAGGGCTCAGTCAGAGAGGCCAAAACTGGCTCCGGCGGTAAGGGGTTAAAGATAATTAGGATGTCATCGATGTGCCTGCCATATCAATTCAAATAGTGAGGAAAGTGATTCTCCACTGAGAAAATGTACAGTTCCTCCCACCATAACTTAGTTATATTAGCTAGAGATGTGGAGTATTTGGCACCCATTGACACACCTTTTAGTTGGAGATAAATCAGACTATAGATGAGAAATAATTGTGTGAGATCAAAAAGTTTATGACTTCTAGAGTATGAATGCATGAGGATTGATTTACGTTTGCTCCAATTGGAGGTTTGACATCTCCATTCATATACTTGATTTTGTCTTTGTCAAATGCATAACGTTGGAATTTTATTATCCTAAAGGTCTCTTGGATAGAGCAGTAAACAGAGCAACAAAAAGAAATGTTTCATCTGCTAAAATATAACTCTAAATCAGCACCTTCCAAAATGAATCTTACATTAATATTAGACTATACTAGACAATTCAAAGAAATCAAAAACATTGTTTTAAGGTATTTGCCCATCCTGTGTGAAGATTACATTTGGAATCTAAACTGTCTGATGGATGCCACATCCCTGCAAGAACTTTAGGTGAATCTCTTACTTCCAACCTTTTTAACATGAAGGCCAAACACTGTACATGGTTAGACTGTAAAGCATTTTTTAGATGTGCTTCCCATCCTTATCATACGTACAAGTTTATACTACCCTGTAAAGAATTTACCAACTCATGAGGTTCCAAAAAGTTTTTGATTCAAAATGACATTAATTGCATCTAGCATTATGTTGCATATATAGGTTTATATCAATCCTGTGAACTCCACTATGTGGGTAGCACGATCGGAAAATTGAAAACCAGAATATTAGAGCCTGTCAATGACATTAATTTTAAATCTAGTCGTAATAAAATTTTTGGATTTGAAAAATGTAATAAACCTAGCACAGGTGGAGATATGGACCACCATCTACGAGACAAGGAGACATTTTGGATTACTATGTTAGATACTGCTGCTCCTAGAAGACTTAATTTGAGACGTGAAATTATGTTCCACTATTAATTTTTTTTATTAATATTCCTGTCTATAGATCTCTTTGATTATTTACCATATATACTCGAGTATAAATCGACCCGAATATAAGCCGAGGCACCTAACCTTGGGAAAACTTATTGACTCGAGTATAAGCCTAGGGTGGAAAATGCAGAGGCTACTGGTAAATTTCAAAAATAAAAATGGATACCAATAAAATTACATAGGCAGGTATAGGCAGTTTAATGTCCCCCATAGGCAGGTATAGGCAGTTTAATGTCCCCCATAGGCAGGTATAGGCAGGTATATGTCCCCATAGGCAGGTCTAGGCAAGTATGTGTCCCCCATAGGTAGGTCTAGCAGGTATAGGCAGGTATATGCCCCCCATAGGCAGGTATAGGCAGGTATATGTCCCCCATAGGCAGGTCTAGGCAGTTATAGGCAGATATATGTCCGCCTATAGGCAGGTATAGACAGGTATATGTCCCCATAGGCAGGTAGAGGAAGGTATAGGCAGGTAAATGTCCCCTATAGGCAGGTATATGTCTCCCATAGGCAGGTACAGCAGGTATATGTCCCCCATGGGTAGGTATAGGCAGGTATAGGCAGTTAAATGTCCCCCATAGGCAGGTATAGGCAGGTATATGTCCCCCATAAGCAGGTATAGGCAGGTATATGTCCCAATAGGCAGGTAGAGGCAGGTATAGGCAGGTAAATGTCCCCTATATGCAGGTATATGCGCTCCCAGGAGTCCCATACAGCTGAAGCGATCCCCGCCAGTGCCCAGAGACTGACGGGTGACTCGAGTATAAGCCGAGGAAGGCTTTTTCAGCACATTTTTGGTGCCGAAAAACTGAGCTTATACTCGAGTATATACAGTATCTCTCCTGCACCTAAGAATGTTTTTCTTCCCTTTTGGATTACTATTTTACACACTTTAATTTAATATTTAATTTAATATTCCTTAATTAAATATTCCTTATTGTGATTTTTCTTTTTGTTTCTTTTGCTTCATTTCCATCCAACTCACACCATAATTAATAAACAGGGAACGTTATTAATTTTATACTTACCTGCTATGCGATATGTAGTTATATTTTGTACCGGGCGCCTGATGCATTGTCTCATTGGCGCATGCTTCGAGCAGTCAGGGTATTTGCCAGGTTAAGCTAAGCATACTGTGCAAGTTCGGATACGATACTCTAGGTGAGGTGTCTCTGGCATGGATTAAGAACAACGCGGTAAGTTATGTTTAACTTATAGTAACCTGTTTCACATGTTGATAATAATCATATATATTTAAAGTATGTATTCAGTATATCATGTCATCGCTATGAGTAAGGGCATATAGTTGCTGCCCGAAACGCGTAAGCGGAAGCTTGTTTCTTGTACCACTTTTGATACTGCTCATTTTGGTGAGTGTTGTTGTTTTTAAGATGCCTCAATAAATGTGGATATTTTGGGTCCTGCCGTGCTGGAAATCTACCGGTTACTACAAACAGACGCTACAAGATCTTTGAAGGTATTCAGCAGTTTGTGCTACAATACTGTAGCTCTTCTTTGGGATTGGACTACACTCCCTGCACAAATCAACGAGCCTTGGGCGATCATGACCTTATCACCAGTCATATCACCACTCCTTCCTTCAACCACTTTTGGTTGAACATCTTATAACATCTGCAGTCTTGGATATGCTCTGACCCAAACATCTACCCATGGATATTTGGGCCATATCAAAGTCCCTCAGATCCTTATACTTGCCCATTTCTCCTGCCTCCAAAACATCAACCCCAAGAATTGGTCACTTGCAGTTTAATCTAGTCATATCCAACCCCTAAACATGCATTACTGTCTCAAGGTAATCAATGATTTTAACTTTACCTCTCAGTGGCTTTAGTGTTAAGGCAGTTTTATGTAAAATTTGTACAGTAATGCTCATCACCTCTGACTCACTGAGTCACACTTTCCTTATGTAAGATTCCTGATTATAACTGAATTAATATTTGTATTAAGAATTCACTTAGTGACACCTTAAAAGCAGCAAGAAAAAGTCCCTTCCTTCCCCATAGAACCTATATTTTTTTAAATGAATTTGTTCTGTAGAAAATGTCATATTACTCCTTCTTGACCCTGGTCAATAAGTGAAAGGAGTCAAAGACATATTTTTGTACAGTACAGGAGCACATTGGGAAGCCACCAAGTGACTCCAAATTAAAGTGGAGAGTGCAAGTGGCCTGTTTAGGAAAAATAATGCCCTCATTACACTTCTGTAAAAGCCTTTCGTAGAGTCTAACAAATAGCCTGATATGTAGAAATATGCTATAATCTTAGTTTACCATCATTATATGCTGGGATTGGGCAAGTACTTACTGTCATTGCCCTTACAGCAAAAGCCCTTTCAACAACAAGAAAGATTAAATAACCCATTAAATAAGCAGACAAATACTCATCAGAACGAGGCAGTCATACTCTGCATTGTAACAGTATTTTCTCCATAGACTCACCAAGTCCGTTGTGAATCAGGATTTTGTTTTTCCTGAGATATCCATCCATTGCTTCTGTAAGAACAAAGTTATGTTTATTCTGTCATGTCAGAGGCAGTGCAGTGGGCCCTGACTGCCACCCAGCCCACTTCCCCTGCCTACTTGGCGTGCTGCCCTAGACGGCTGACCCCAACTGGATGATAATCCCTACGCTACAAGTGTGGGGCTGTCAGGGGAAAGCAGAGTCGAACAGTCCGGGTCGGTAACGGTTGGGAGTGTCAAAGCCACAAACGGAAACCAGAAGAGTGACGGGGAACAAGCCAAGGGTCAAACACGACCGGTAACGTGGTACAGAAACGGAGGACAAAATTGTGGTCAAAAGGCAAGCCGAGGTCAAATACATGGAACGCAATATCATGAAGCACAGGGAAAACACAAGGGGAAACCGTTCACAGGCAATGCCTAACAGAACTGAGCAGGTTTAAAAGGTCTGCCAGGACACCGCCCCAGCAGCTGATTGGTGCGGTGTCCGAGCCCTCTGATTGGCCTGAGTGACACACCCTCTGTAGTGAGAGGCTGCAGAGATTTCACTCCTGAGCTCCGGGGCTGCACCTCTCCCAGGGTGAGACGGTTTAACCCTTGCCGTGCGTCGCACCATACGAATGGATGGCTGCCCAGTAGAACGGATCCTGACATATTCTTTCTAAATTTGTTTTCATATTAACATTGAAATTGGTCTAGAAATATTTATAATATTTTTCCAGTGAAGGCAGGAGAAAATATGTAAAATGTGGCACTGACAACCACAGCCATGAACTGCCCAACCAATGTCATATGGGTCGTCTCATGAAGTCAATCAAGGAGTGCTATAGTGAGCTACATATTTTCATTGCAACTGCTGCTGAAATGTAGTTTTACATGCCGGCTGTTAAAATCAAGGGTCAACTGTCTAAGGCATGAATTGTCTTTTTCTGCAGGTTAAGGGCTTTTTAATCATATTCACTGGGCCACATTTGTTAAGCCAAGTATGAGGAAGTATTGATAAATAGTTTACCTTCAAAATTTCTAGCAGACAAAAATAATTTCCATTGCTATGGAAACAAGTATTAACTTTGACAAGCCTGCATGCAAAGTTTTATCATAAGAAAGATTATGTGAAGGAGAAGATGTTATAGACATATAGAGGCCTGGAATTTCTGTTTCAACGGAATAAAACATTGAAGGTGTCCATGACATGATTTGTATAGATGATTCAGGCTAGAACACATAGCAGAGATTTTGAATATCTCATACAAATGCATTCATAAGAAATTGAAATGAGAAAGCTCCCCGCAAAATGTATACTCAAATGTCTCAATGCTGTATGAGTGACATCTCAGCTTCTATTTTAAGATATGAAACCAAACTTTTTGGATCACCTTGTTACAGTGAATGAAACCTGGATTTATCATAATAATCCAGAAACTAAGGAAATGTCTAAGTAACTAAGTGCAAAAATCCAGTTCTCTTTGGCTCAAAAAGAGTTGTGTGCAGAAGTCTGCTAAAAAAGTTCTTATAAACACCAGCAAAAACTATATGACACTAAATACCACAAGGTATAGAAACACCGACACTAGTGTAATAATTAAACTAAATAAATTTTATTAGGCAGTGAACATGAAAGTAATACACCTATGTATATACCGGTGTGTTGAATAGCCAGTGAGTAGTGAACACCCCTTAAACTGGAAACAACCAATGAAGCCTTGACAAAAGGAAGACTCTCCCAGAGGGGGGTGCAGTTATAGCGCATCAGAGAGAAGCCGAGACCGTCACCGCCCCTCATCCGCATTGTGTTGCCAGTAAAGATACTGGCGCCAGAAGTGACACTCACCTGACACATCAAGGGGAGGAAGCACCAATGCGTCCCGCATCGCAACTCATTGCCATGGATGCTGTAAATGGAAATAAAGTGAATTGTGCCAAATAAACTGAGTAACCTGTGTCCAACATTAGCAAACATTGAATTTCTGATACAGTCGTTTTTTCTTTGTTTGCCTTTAATTAGACTATATTTGGATATTATGGAAAGGTTCTTGCCTCCATTTTCTCCATTGGCATAAGTTAAGGGTATTACTCGGAGTATAGAAAATCAATTATGGGAGAATATTACGCATTTCTGCTTTAGTACAAAATTGTGAAAACAAGACGAGGAAAACTTTTAAAAGGCATCTTATTTTGTAGGCATATGTGCCTGCCGACATATCGCATTGCTCTTCAAAAATTCAGTAAAAGAGACTGACATTGTCAGTCAGCCACCCTATTCTTCTGATTTGGCCCACTTGGATTATAATCCTTTTTCAAAACTCAAAAAATTCTTCAAAGTCCAAAAGTTTATGATAGACCAGATAAAAATTGATGCTCTAGAATCAGGGTTGGCAGAAAAGAATAATATTTTATTTCCAAAGGTTTAGAGTTATTTTTTAATCAATGCTTTAAAGAGAACCTGTCACATAGGTGGTTCCCCGCTTGCTGAGGGCAGCACAAGCTAGTGTCAGACCTGCTGTTTCCAGCACTGTGCCCCATATTCTGTAAGATGCAGCAGTTTTAGAGCATTTACCCCTCAAATCTTTTTCATGAGTAGGTGTTAGCTCCATCCACCAAAAGGCTAGCTCCGCCCAGTGAAAGCTATTCACATGTTTCTACCTATTCAAAGTAATAGGTTTGTCAGTTGAGGTGGGCGGGGCTAGCCTCCGATTGGCTGGGTTTGAAAAAAACTGACACTCTGAAGGACTCTTCTGTCTGAAAACTGCAGATTTGAGCATTAAATACACGAAAACTACAGCATCTTACAGAATAAGGGACACAGAGCTGGAAACAGCATGCCTGATACTACCTTGTTCTGTCCTCAGCCAGGGGGGAAAAAACTATGTGACAGGTTCTCTTTAAATGCATAGAGTTAATACATATGATTAAGTTGAATAGAACATTGTGCCATGCTTAAATATGCAGAGGGAGCTTGGATTGGTCTTCATACAATGTTCTGTTTTAGTATGACACGCATATGACTGCTGCCGCTCTTAGAATCGCTTCACTATAAAATTCCCTGGGCACTTAAGAGGGCAAAACTGACCAAAAAACTGAAGCGGGAACGTAACCTGATAAAGTCATGTCAGCGCCAGCTGGAAAAAAACAAGCTGAGGGCTCCAGTGGCAACATCAGTAGGCCACAGAGTGGCACAGTGACAGAGTGTGGAGGTGACGGCAGCAGCCACACAGGAGCAGCATGAGGTCAGAGGGGGCAGACACAGGTGGCAAAAAAATACAATCACTGGTTGGAGGTGGCAAACAACAGAGAGGGGAGGGCCAACATTTTAGTGGAAAAAAATAGGACAGGGCAAAAACCCGTGTGGAGATCACGGCAAGAAACAGCAGCAACATTCGGTCAGACAGTGGCACAATGACAGAGTGTGTAGGTCACAGCAGCAGCCACATCAGCAGCATGAGGTCAGAGAGTGGCACAATGACATTCTGGAGGTGGCAAAAACAGGAGTAGGCCACAGAGTGGCACAATGACACAGTGTGGAGATCACGGCAAGAAACAGCAGCAACATGAGGTCAGACAGTGGCACAATGACATTCTGAAGGTGGCAAAAACAGCAGTAGGCCACAGAGTGGCACACTGACACAGTGTGGAGGACACTGCAGCAGCCACAGCAGCAGCATGCCAGAGAGTGGCACAAGTACTTTCTGGATGTGGCAAAAAAAGGAGTAGGCCACAGAGTGGCTCAAAGACACAGTGTGGAGGTTACGTCATGAGCAACAGCAGCAGCATGAGGTCAGAGAGTGGCACAATGACACAGTGTGGAGGTGGCAAAAACAGGAGTAGGCCACAGAGTGGCACAATGACAGAGAGTGTAGGTCACGGAAGCAGCCACAGCAGCAGCATGAGGTCAGAGAATGGCACAATGACATTCTGGAGGTGGCAAAAACAGGAGTAGGCCACAGAGTGGCACAATGACAGAGTGTGGAGTTCACGGCAGCAGCCACAGCAGCAGCATAAGCTCAGAGAGTGGCACAATGACATTGTAGAGGTGGCAAAAACAGGAGTAGGCCACAGAGTGTCAAAATGACACAGTGTGGAGGGCACAGCAGCAGCCACAGCAGCAGCATGAGGTCAGAGAGTGGCACAATGACAAAGTGTGTAGTTCACGGCAGCAGCCACAGCAGCAGCCTGAGGTCAGAGAGTGGCACAATGACACAGTGTGGAGGTGGGTGGCAATACCAGTCCCTGGTAAATATGGTGGTAGGCAGATGGAGAAACTGGCAGCAAATGTGTGGCATCAGGTGGGTGGCGGCATCAGAATAGTGGCTGAGGCAGGTAGTTTGAACCCAGACACATTTCTCAAAGTTTTGGTGAGGCGTCATGGCTGATGTAATCTGACGCCTAAGGCATTGGTGTGTGGAAATCCTGGCCGATCCACGCCTGATTCATTTTGACAAAGGTCAGTCGTTCCACATTTTCCGTGGACAAGTGGGTTCTCCTTGGGGTAATGATGGCCCCCGCCGCACTGAACACCCGCTCTGATGCCACACTACTGGCCGGACAGGACAGCTTCTCCACTGAAAACTCGGCAAGTTGCGGCCACACATCCAGTTTGGCTGCCCAGTAGCCCAGCGGATCTTCTAACTGGGGTTGCAGAGTGCTGTCCAAGTAGGCCACCACTAAAGATGGGCGAATTGATTCTAGCGAAGTGGAAGTCGGTTAGAATTTCAGGAAAACTTTGGTTCTGAACGAAGTCGAAGTTTGGGGTACTTTGGGTGAACGAAGTGTGCTTTTGATTGATAAAATGGCTGCGAGCACATGGCGTTACATGGGGCAAAGAACTCTGGGAGGAAGAAGGGCATAGCCTACATGACATGTGCAGAGATGAAGCCAATCAGAGACCGGCGGGATTCTGTGACGTCACCACACTATATAAGTCCGCAACGCTGGCAGCTCATACCGCTCTCACTGTACTGATTAGGGAAGCTGCTGCTACGGCTGCTAATGATATCTCTTACTAAATAACTCATTTTTATACAGCGATTTTTGGGGGGTTGTCACAGCTTGTCTCAGGGACTGCTTCTCTTAACGTTCTAATTCTGATTTTGTGGGGTATTGGAACTGAAGTCCAGTGTGCGTCCAATGCAGCTGCATATACATTTTAATGCTATTTGCTCATAGCACATTGAATATCCAAGGGTTATCTAAGCCTGTTCCTGTTGTACTCATTTAAAGAAACAGCGTTTTTACAATCCAAATACCACTTCATTTTTGGTTGATCATTTCTTTTGCGCAATTTACATCCAGGGTTTAATTAAGCGTTGTTCTGCTGTTGTGGTCACTAAAAGAAACGTTCCTTTTCACCGCCAAAAAATTAATTTTTCCTGTAGCATAATTCCTATCCGAAGGTTAATTACAAGTTGTCCTGGCGATTTGTGGAGCGCAATTTATATCCAAGGGTTACCCAAGCTTGTTACTGGGTTCATTTGTAGTCAAATACAGGGTGTGTATTTATCATATACAGATCTCTTCATCAAACAGTGTCTGTACATTTTAGAACAATCAGTATGTCAGACAGAGACGTGTCAGGCTCTTCACCTGCGAGTGTCAGTGTCACAAACATTCCTGCAGCAGGCACAGATCGCAGCAAAGCAAGGGGACGTCGCAGCAGGGGTCACACGGTGAGACCATAACTGCCGGTGTCATCTAGCGGCCGTGTGTTGTTCAGCAACCCAAGGGTTCTTCATTGGATGACTAGGTCATCCACTTCCTCCCAGATGACATCTGACAACCACAGCCAAGAGTCGGTGGGAACGTCAGACACAACCCTTAGTTGGCATGGCCCAGGAGCGGGTCAGCGGCCCTCACCTGTCCTCAACCCGCCTCTGTCCCATCCGGTTCCCTCAGCCAGAGATCTACTATGTGGTCTGGGCTCAGCGCCACTATATAGCGAGGATGAACAATTTGAGGAGGGCAGTCAGCAGCTACTTGGCAGCGAAGAAATGGGGCCAATATCCCCTGCTTATTGCAGTAGGCGGCAAAGTATAGATGTGGAGAGTGGCATGGGAGGTCATGTTGTGAGGGGTCAGCCTCTGCATACCAAGACCGGTGATGAGGACAGCAGTGACGATGAAACACAAATAGATGATTATGTAGCCGACCGCACTTGGGAGCCGGGTGAGGCAAGGGCTTCATCATCGTCAGGAGAAGAGGGCGTCAGCTTGCGCGTCAGGCAGCGGCGCAGCCAGCAAGTGGGTAGTGTGGTCGTGAGTCAGCAGGGTAGCAGCAGTGTGAGGTCGGGAGCCAAGCGACCACGGGGTAAAAAATCCGCTTCACAGGTCCAAGAAAGTAGCGGCAAAGGGGCTCAGCGAGGCAGCGGCAGTAGTAGTCACTCAGTGCGGAGCATTGGTGGTAAAATCAGCTACTCGGTGGTGTGGCAGTTCTTTGCTAAGACACCGGAGGAGCCGAATGTGGGGATATGTAGAATTTGTGGGCAGAAAGTGAAGTGTGGCCAGGGAGCTAACGTTGGCACGACGGCCCTGCGTCAATACATGCAGCGTCACCATCCGGTGGCCTGGGAGTAACGTGGCTCGGGTGTGGTGGTCCAGCCTGCCGCCGCAGCAGCTGCAGCAGGGAGCTGTTTCTCTTTGACATCATCTCTCGGTCCAGATGCTCCTGCTCCTCGCTACTCATGGCGCCAGCAGTCGTTCAGCAAGGCGATTGCAAAGAGACAACAATATGCGTCCAACCATCCTAAGGTGCAGCAGCTGACCGTTCTCCTGTCCAAGTTGTTGGTACTGCAGTCCCTCCCTTTCCAAATGGTGGACTCTGCACCATTCAGAGAACTAATGGCTTGTGCCGAGCCGAGATGGAGAGTTCCAAGCCGTAATTTCTTTTCCAAAAAGGAAGTACCAGCACTTCATAAATATGTAGAACAGAAGGTGGGCCAGTCCTTGAGCTTATCAGTATTTTCCAAGGTGCACGGCAGCGCGGATGTCTGGAGCTGTAACTACGGTCAGGGCCAGTATATGTCCTTTACGGCCCATTGGGTGAATGTGCTTCCTGCCCAGGCACACCAACAACTTGGACAGGAGACGCCGCTTTCTCCTCCACGTTGTCAAACTGCGGCTCCTGCGCCAATGTCCGCCTCCTCCTCCACCACCACCACCATCTCAGCCTCCACAAGTACTGCTCCATCATACCACATGTGTAGGGCACAGCGGTGTCAGGCAGTTCTACACCTGGCTTGCCTCTGTGAACGAAGTCACACAGGGGAGGAACTGCTCCGCGTCATGCAGCAAGAAATCGATGTATGGCTTTCTCCGCGCCAACTGCAAATCAGAACCATGGTGACGGACAATGGGAGTAACATGGTGTCCGCGCTGCACCGAGGAGGGATGGTCCATGCGCCCTGCATGGCGCATGTGTTCAATCTGGTTGTGAAAAGGTTCCTGAAGTCATCCACCGATCTTCAGAAGATTTTAAAAAGGGCCGGGAAAAACTTGCATACCTTCATCCATTCCTACAAAGCCGGAAAAACCACCCTCCCCGAGTTACAGCGACGAACGGCCCCCCCACAACACTCTGATATGCAATGTTTTCCAAACCCTTGGAATTCCACCACACATGTTGACCGACTGTATGAACAGAGAAAGGCCATTAACGATTTTTTTTATGATCCCGGGGGAAGGGGATCCCCTTGTAACTTTGAGTAGCCAGTGGCACTCATGCGGGCATTGTTTGTTGGGGCCCTTTGAGGAGGCGAAATTTTTTTGTCGTCGCCAGGACTATGGAAAAGAATAACTTCATTTCCCCGCTTTAGTCCTGGAAAAGATCTGGGAAAAAATTGTCGGGAGTGGGGACTACTTTCCCCCGGCCACTGAGTCCGTGGGGACTGAAATGGAGGAGGAGGAGGAAAGGAATACATTGGGGCGAAGCTTTTCAGGTGAAATGATGGGTTTTTTAAACCCAGGGGACAAGAGAGAGGGGAGGGGGAAAACTGGAGGAGGAATGGAATAGAAAGACAGCAGATACCCCAAACACCGGGCATAAACAGGGAGATGGGGGCAGCCCCTTGGGGGTCACTTTTGGGAGAAGGCCCGCAGAAAGCTGAATTTGCCTGCTATGCCCCCCGAATAGTCACCATTCGGCAGAGGGATGACTTCTGGCTCTCCACCCTATAGGACCCTCGCACTGGGCCCCCCCAAAAGGAGCCTTTTTCCCAGCTGCTAGAGGGAGACAAAAACCCAAAACATAGAAAATCCTCCGTAGTCCCGTTGTCCCTGCCTATGTAGGCTCGTCCCTCCTCTGACAGGGCCGACCGTGGGGGTTTTCACGCTCAAATACTACTCCGCGCTGATGGGGAAGGAGGGAGGGGGTAGGAGCAGTACCATCCTC
>JAODAL010044373.1:0-32922 GCA_025379985.1 Phyllomedusa bahiana
AAAAAAACAGGGCAAACACTGGTCCAAAGCTTTTAAGAAATTCATAGGGGAATACGCAAGTTTTAGATTTTATGCAATTTAAGCCATTCAAAAACCCTATCGAGGAGGCAATTGGCTAAGAAAATTAAAGCCAAAGGGAGGCTTTCGGATTTTTTAAAAACTGAACACAAGGGGACACGGGGGGGGGCTAAAATTTTAAAGGATCTGTTATTAATTATTAACCCTTAAATCAAAACAAATAACTATGCTAAATTCAGCCCAGAATTAATAGAACACACCTGCCCCATGTCATACCCGAAAACTCCATTGGCTGGCTCTTGTTTTTAAAATGATGTCGTCATTAATTTTAATAGCTTGAACAAGGGCACAAGTTCCCGAAAGCGTTGGCCAAGCGCCACTTTTTACTGTTTGTACCCTGCACATGTTTATGAAATTTAAATTACTCATTGGAGCCGCGTGTCGGATTGAGATGTTTTTCCGCCGGGAGCCACTCTGTTAGCGAAGTGCAGGTGCACCTTTGAGAGCCGGACGTTGTGTTACTGTGGAGCGCTTTTTCCCACAGGCACCGGTGGAACGTAACAGGAATGCTGAAAGGGGAACCCCAAAGGGAATGAAGGTGAGCCTACTGCTAGGAATGTCTTGGGTTTTGTTTTCTGTGTACAGAGGAAAAGGGGGAGTTCTCACACTTCCCCCTTCCGCACCCGCTTTAGCACGACAGTTTTTGTTGCTGGTCATAGGGCATTTTAAATGCGTGTTTAAAAAGAGACGGACCCCCAGCCCCGGGGGTTTCACCGCACCCACGTAACCCGGCCCCCCGGGTCTCTTTGGCCCAAAGGTATAAATCAATGTCCAGTTCAACTAAAAGGTGGTTGAAAGCTCCTTTTTTCCGGGGACTTTTTTAAAAGTGGGGGGCATGCAGGTTTTGGGGCTCTGCGGGCCCCGGACAGTATATAATGTCCAGTAAACTAAAATGGGGGTTGAAGGACTCCTTTTTTCGGCACTTTTTAAATGTGGGGGTCATGCAGGTTTGGGGCTCATGCTGTGGCCCAGGACAGGTATTCAATGTCATGAAACAAAATGGTGGGTTTGAAAACTCCTTTTTTTCCGGGGACTTTTTTAAAAGTGGGGGCTGCAGGTTTGGGGCCATGCTGTGGGCCCCCGGACAGGTATAGTCAATATCCATGAAATAAAAAGGGGGTTAAAATTTTTCCGCACTTTTTTAAATGTGGGGGTCTGCAGGTTTGGGGCTCAGTGTGGCCCAGGAAGGTTATCAATGTCCATTCAACTTAAAATGGGGTTGAAAAAACCCTTTTTGTTTTTTTTTTTTTTTTTTTTTTTTTTTTTTTGGGGGTTTTTTTTTTTTTTTTTGGGTTTTTTTTTTTTTTTTTTAAATTTTTTTTGGGGGGGGTTTTTTTAAATTTTTTGTTTTTTTTTTTTTGTTTTTTTTTTTCTTTTTTTTTTCTTTTTTTTTAAAAACCCTTTTTTCCGGCCCCCTTTTTAATGGGGGGGTCATGCGGGTTTGGGGCTCATGCTTTGGCCCGGACAGTAAAACCCCAATGTCCATTCTACAAAATGGTGGTTGAAAGCCCCCTTTTTTTCCGGGCACTTTTTTAAATGTGGGGTCATGGGGTTTGGGGCTCATGCGGGCCCAGGCAGGTATAGTAAATTGCCATAAACTAAAATGGGGGTTGAAAAGACTCCTTTTTCCGGCATTTTTTTAAAATGTGGGGGTCATGCAGGTTTGGGGCTCATCTGTGGCCCGGGACGGTTACCCAATGCCCCATTCTACTAAAGGGTGGTTGAAAGACTCCTTTTTCCGCACTTTTTTAAATGGGGGGGTCAGCGGTTTGGGGGCTCAGCTTGGCCCAGGACAGGTATATCAATGTCCAGTGAAACAAAAATGGTGGTTGAAAGCTCCTTTTTCCGGGGCACTTTTTAATGTGGGGGTCATGCAGTTTGGGGCCATGCTGCGTTCCAGACAGGAATTCAATGTCCATTCAAGTAACAGATGGTTCAAATCATATTTCCTTCGTCATTTTTAATTTGTGGGTGTGCAGGTTTAAGGGGTCGGTGTGGTACAAGAGGGGGTTGTAAATGGTCTGTGACTTTTTTCTGTGACTTTTATAACCTAAGGTGTTCCCAAAGATGTGCCGTATCCTTTTGACGTTGTGGATGTTAATTTAGCTTCTCCCCCTTTTTGGGGTGTAAGAATAAAGGTGTTGTTGTCCCCATAAAACTTTAATGGTATCGCGCAAAAAATCGGCTCACTACGATAAACCTTATCGATAGCGGGCCGACTATCGCTATCTCGATCTCAAAAGCCAACGAAATCGCTCAACACAAAACGGGACGGGTTTTTTTAATTTTTTTGTAGTGCCATTTAAATGCATCATATAATGGATTAAGAAACAAAAAAAAAAATTCTGTGTGAGGGGGAAATTTACATTTTTATTTGTAGCATTTCTGTGGAGTTCACCATGTGCCTTTTTGAACACTTTTATTTTCATGTTGATGAGACCACCAAATAAAGCATTTTTTCATATTGCTTTCACTTTGTTGGATAAATATGGTTATATTTTAATACATCATACAGACATGATGATACCAATTGTGTTGACATTTTTTATTGTTTTTCTTTCTTTTCATGTAGAAAGGGAAAATGTTTTGAACTTTGCTTTATTTTGCTTGTAAGCTATTTTGCAATACTAATGTATTGCAGTAAAGTATACAATTAGTGTGCTAACATATACACTGTGTAGACTGATCCATGTGTTAATCTGCACAAGTAACACATGACCACAATTTTTCCACTCCATACAATCCCACCCGGGGCCCTCCCTTACAGTGCCAAAAAAATGCCCCATATTTAAGTTACAAACCTCCTTTGCCAACCAAGATATACCCTTTTTTCTCAATGCTAAAGCCTCCTTTATTGCATAAGCAATGCCTCAACAGATCACAGGTACAGCAAGACCACATACCTGCATCAAAACATATATATATATTTGAAAAATGGAAAATTTCCTTGGAAAACCTTCAGTACCGGCAGGAAGGCAGGACACACAGGACACAACCCCAGGGTACTTTGTGCTGCATTGTCCTGCCTGTGCGTTGTGTGCTTTGGACTGCAGTGTCCTACCATAACTGCAAGCCTGAGGAGTCTCAGTGATGGCAGGTCAATGGTATTCTGTGTTTGCCCCCACACACACTTCACCTGTATCTTCAGTCCAAGGGCCAAGATGTGATGTCATAGTGGACAGCAAGGAGGATGAAACCTCAGCTGCCTGTCCCCCACGCACAGTTTTCTTACACCAGAGTTCGCATAGCAGCACTCCTGGGCCGAGGCCATTGGCATGTTAATACATTGAGATGTCACCTCATTATTGTGTGACACTACAACTGCTTACTCTCTATCCCTTTTACTGCCCCCTGCATTGTTACAACATTGTACCCACTGTGCAGGGTACTGCTGTATGGTCCCTTTAAAGTAATGCAGTGAAAACTTAGAAGAGGACACAGTACTTAACCAGTACCTTTATTCATATACTCTCCAAAACGTTGTTATCTTTTTTAATCTATTATAATTATCAAAAAACAATAAAGTTCAGAAGGGAATATACGTGTTAAACCAGAGGTTTGAATCAAACCCAGGAGCTTATATCTTAAATTGAAATTAGGCTTTTTGTGCAGCAGCAAAAAAAATGTTCTAATAAAAAAAAGTAAATTTTTCATGGTTTCGTTTTCTAAGGACAAAATAAATACAATATGGAACTGAAAACAAATAAAAAATGATATGTTTTAGGTATGTTTCTGTATTTGTGCCCCAACAATGTGAGTCTCCTATGGGGCCCTACGAAACAGGAATGGGGGTGCGCCCTTTTTATTGTTTTCTACTAAACCCAGGTTGTAGAATATAACTGGATTTAACCTGTCTATGGTTTGTTTTGAAGGCTTCGGTTAGGTCTACACAGCAATTTGAAAACGCTGCCCAAAACCCGACTGCATTTTCAGATCGCTGGACCACACTACAACGTTGTTTTTTGCGCAAAAAAAAAGCGGTTGGATTTCAGATACGGGCATCCAGTACATTGGGGCTCTGGGAATCGGATGGCAGTCTGGCAGAATATAAAACATGTTCTATATTCCGCTTGATGGCATTAGTTTTTGGAAACCCTCAGTAAAAAATCTGTGCCGTACAAAGATTTTCTATAGAGGTTTACACAGCGCTGGGTACGGTCAGATTTACGGTGGGTTCAAAATACTAAATCCGCTGACAAAACTGACCAAAATCCAGTGCTGTGTAGACAGAGCCTAAGGCTACGTATACACTGCAGAGGACAAAAAACGACCTGAAAACGAATGACTAAAAACGTTCATGAAACTGAGTTTTCTGTCCACTGCCTGTCAAAAGCAGCTGAAAAAACGTCAGTTTTTTGGCGCGTTTTTCATTTTTTGGAGCGTCTTTTGAAGCGTTTTTGGAGTGTCTTTGCTCTGTATTCACAAATTAAGCCATTGGATGTAAACTACACCCTACAGGGGGAGTTAACATGTTAAGTAGTCACTTCCTTTAGATCACTGTAGCCATTGTGAGCACATTGTTTTCTGTGTGCTGCTGCTGCGTGCTACTGCTTTATTAAATTTTGCACCAGATTCTTGCACCAAAATCCACAAAAACCCACATTATCTTTGCATACAGCAAGATAACTGTATTAGCGTCAAAATCTGTAAAGAAAAGGATTTTAGCGCCAAAATCCCAAAAAACGCATTATTGCGCCAAATTCCGTAAAAAAAATATATATATTTTTAGTGTCAGAAGCATGATCAGTTTATTAGTGCAAAATTTTTTTAAAGATATTGATCTTAGCCCCCAAATCCGTCAAAAAACGGATTCTGGCGCAGAAATCCATAAAAAATTTATTTATTTGCGTCAAAAGCTAGATCACTTTATTAGCGCCAAAATCTTTAAAGATATGGATTTTAGCCCCAAAATCCATAAAATAACGGATTCTGGTGCCAAAACCTGAAAAAAACGTATTTTTTTGCCTCAGAAGCGAGATCACTTTATTAGTGCCAAAATCTGTAAAAAAAAAAGTTATTTTAGTGGCAAAAAACATAAAAAAAACATATTTTTTGCGCCAAAATCCGTAAAAAAACGTATTTTTGGCGTCAGAGGCGAGATAACATTATTAGCGCCAAAATCTGTAAAAAAAATTATTTTAGTGCCAAAAAACGTAAAAAAAACCTTATTCTTGCGCCAAAATCTGTAAAAAAAACGTATTTTTAGCATCAGTAGCAAGATAACTTTATTAGCGCCAAAATATGTTAAGAAAAGGATTTTAGCATCAAAATCTGTAAAAAAAACAAACAGATTCTGATGCCAAAATCTGTAAAAAAACGTATTTTTAGCAAAAAAAATATGAATTGCGCAAAAATCGTTAACGACCAAAGTATGATCATTTTATTACAAAAGGTACAGACAAGGACACATCAGACATTTGTATGTAAATTTGATCAGTTATATCTTTTATTAACACCCACTATAGGTGGGACTTGGGTCTCCTGGGAGGGTTTTCATTGAAAAACGCGGCAAAAAACGCGACAAAAGACGTCCGGCGCTTTACATAGACTCCTGTAGTAAATTTTCTGTCCTCTCTGGCGTTTTTTAGAGCATGTTGCAAAATACGACCAGTAAAAAAAAACGAGCAGAAAAAAGAAGCTCAGTGTAGACAGCAGGAGGTTTTTACAACAGTCTATGGGAGATGATTTCAGTCGTTTTTCCAGCGTTTTTAGAAAACAAAAAACGCTGAAAAAACGGATGTTTTTCTGTGCAGTGTAGACAGAGCCTTAACAGATCCAAAACAGGTGCAAATGAACTCACAGAAATGTTTGAGGCAGAAGAATCAATTCTATTAGTAATTGTAACATTGTATCATTTTAGTTCTGATGTGTACAGACAATTCTATGCAGATGATTCTGAATAATAATTGTTCTGTAATGTCAATTGCTCAAATTGAAAATCTGTACAAATATAGTAGTTTAGTGGATTTGATTTGAAAAGTGATTATAATGAGGTTGAAACGTTTTCATTTACTGTAAATCACAATGTAACTAGTAATAATATATCATTTATTTCTAATAGTACTGAAAACTTCACTCTGGGTTGCCTGCATGCCATGCTCATTTTTTTACCTTTTATCCTTATGATAATATATACAAATATATCATTTTTATTCTCCCCATGAACAGTCTTTATTTTTTTCTGTAGCTGCAAATGGGTTAATGTTCTTTGATTCACTAAGAATTCCGCAACTACAAGGAAATTCAGACTGAATGATGCTACATAAGACACTTTTCTGCTGTGCATCTCATTTCCATGGGGCTGTTTTACCAATCAATTGAATTATTGCCCCTGCACATGACAGAACTGCAAAGTGCTAGCGTATTTCATTAAGGGGTGCAAACATTAATTACACACACAGCTCCACCTTTTCAACACATAAATTAGGAACGATTGATGAGTGTACTTTCTCCATGCTTCATTGTCTGCAATGTCTAGTTCTTGTCATGCATTATAAACATATCAATGATAGCACCATAATGCTTGATAACTAGTGGCATAAAAAAAGGCCAACAAGCCCATGAGGAATAAATAGGTTATTACTTGTATTACTTAAAATCATTTGAGTGTGTAGACAAATGTCTAGCTAAAATGTGTTTACTTAATCCATTTGGACCATGGCAAGTATGCTGATGGGTATGCCCCCTTTAGACTCTCCATACAGTGCTTGGTGTAACAAGCCATGGAGCCAGGGCTTTCAGTACCATCTCCATGCTGATGACACTCAATTATACACCTCTTCCCATGACATCACTCCTGCCCTGCTACAAAATACCGGTAACTGTATGTCTGCTGTCTCTGACATCATGTCCTCTTTCTCTCTCAAATAAAACCTCACTAAAACTTAACTTCTTGTCTTTCCACCATCTACTACCCTGCTATTTCGGTTTCAGTGTGTGATATTACCATAACTCCTAGGCCACAGGCCCACTGTCTTCGATCATACTAGGTTCAGATCTGTCCTTAACTTCCTATACTCAGTCCCATGTCCACTCTTGTCATCTGCACCTAAAGACCATCTCAAGAATCCGTCCTTTTTTCACTGTGGAAACAACAAAAACTTAATGTTGTCCACATATATCCTCGTTTTGACTACCGTAACTCCTTGCTTATTGATCTCCCTCCCTGTAAACCCTCCACTTTCCAATATGTCCTGAATACAGATGTCAGTATCATCTTTCTTTCCAGCCATTATACCAATGCCTCTACCCTATGTCAATCACCGCACTGGTTGCCTATTCAACCAGCATAAATTAATCACTCTCAACCTTAAAGGAGTTGTCTCTCTACAGAGTTTCATAGGCTGCATGAATGAAATACTCTGTCACTTCCTGGTTCAGACTGAAATTTGCATAAGCTCCATGGTGAATCCAGATCTGTGTTTTCAGTTGCTAATTAGATCAGATTAGCTCAGAAGCTTCTGAAACTACTAACAGGACTTTTTATCTGATCCCTCAAACAAAAGCCCTAATTACAGTGCTGTTTACTTGAGATAAATCAAGCTTTTTACTGCCCAGCAGCACAGACACTGTGTGATGACCTCACTCACTGCTATCACATAGAACAAACAGCAGGGGGGAGAATTGTTTACAGGTTGGTTACTAAGGGAACTGAAATAGCCAGGGAGGTCATAAATTCACTTGTATCTCCTTAAGGAAAACAGATGAACAAAGCAATATATTTGGAAAATGTCTTTATTTTGTGTTCCCTACAAATTGAAAGCTATTCTTTGTAGCGAGACAACCCCTTTAAAGCTCTTCACAGTTCTGCACCCCCGTACATCTTCTCCCTGATCTCAGTCTACTACCCTACCTGGTGTCTACACTCTTCTGCTGATCTTTAATTAAGTGCCAAAATCATCTGAACTTCTGATACTCGCCTCCAAGACTTATGATCAGGCTTACTTATAACCCTCATAGTTTTAAGTGTGCCCTGAAAATAAATCTTCTTAGGCAGGCCTACCAAGATCACTAATTGCTACCCCCCTCCTTTTCAGTCACACACATTTCTTTCACAATATACAGTGGAGAAAAAAGTATTTAGTCAGCCACCAATTGTTCAGGTTCTCCCTCTTAGAAAAGATGAGAGAGGCCTGTAATTGACATCATAGGTAGACCTCAACTATGAGAGACAAAATGAGAAAACAAATCCCGAAAATCACTTTGTCTGATTTGGTAAGAATTTATTGGCAAATTATGGTGGAAAATCAGTATTTGGTAATCTACAAACAAGCAAGATTTCTGACTCTCAAAGACTTGTAACAACTTCTTTAAGAGGCTCCTCTGTCCTTATCCACATATTATAAGTATAAAAGACACCTGTCCACAACCTTAAACAGTCACACTCCAAACTCCACTATGGTGAAGACCAAAGAGCTGTCGAGGGACACCAGAAACAAAATTGTAGCCCTGCACCAGGCTGGGAAGACTGAATCTGCAATAGGCAAGCAACTTGGTGTGAAGAAGAAAACTATGGGAGCAATAATTAGAAAATGGAAGACATACAAGACCACTGATAATCTCCCTTAATCTGGGGCTCCACACAAGATCTCACCCCATGGGGTCAAAATGATCACAAGAATGGTGAGCAAAAATCCCAGAACCACATGGGGAATGGCCTGCAGAGAACTTGGACCAATGTAACAAAGGCTGCCATTAATAACACACTATGCCGCCAGGGACTCCGATTTTACAGTGCCAGACGTGTACCACTGCTTAAGCCAGTACATGTCCGGGCCTTTCTGAAGTTTGCTAGAGAGCATTTGGATGATCCAGAAGAGTATTGGGAGAATGTCATATGGTCAGATGAAACCAAAGTAGAACTGTTTGGTAGAAAACCAACTCATCGTGTTTGGAGGAGAGAGATTGCTGAGTTGCATCCAAAGAACACCATACCTACTGTGAAGCATGGGGCTGGCAACATCATGCTTTGGGGCTGTTTCTCTACAAAGGGACCAGGACAACTGATCCGTGTACATGAAAGAATGAATGGAGCCATGTATCGTGAGATTTTGAGAGCAAACCACCTTCCATAAGCAAGGGCATTGAAGATGAAACGTGGCTGGGTCTTTCAGCATGACAATGATCCCAAGCACACTGCCAGGGCAACGAAGAAGTGGCTTTGTAAGAAGCATTTCAAGGTCCTGGAGTGGCCTAACCAGTCTCCAGATCTCAAAACCATAGAAAACCTTGGAGGGAGTTGAAAGTCCGTGTTGCCCAGTGACAGCCCCAAAACATCTTTGCTCTAGAGGAGATCTGCATGAAGGAATGGGCCAACATACCAGCAACAGTGTGTGCCACCCTTGTGAAGACTTACAGAAAATGTTTGACCTCTGTCATCACCAACAAAGGATATATAGAACAAAGTATTGAGATGAACTTTTGTTATTGACCAAATACTTATTTTCCACCATAATTTGCAAATACCATGTTTCCAAATCAGACAATGTGTTTTCTCATTTTGTCTCTCATAGTTGAGGTCTACCTATGATGTCAATTACAGGCATATCTCATCTTTTAAAGTGGGAGAACTTGCACAATTGGTGGCTGACTAAATACTTTTTTCCCCACTCTATCTATCTATCTATCTATCTATCTATCTATCTATCTATCTATCTATCTATCTATCTATCTATCTATCTATAGTCTGGGTGGCAGGTTCACCTATTTTTATGTATACTACATCCTTTATATGGAACATGGCTGGACTATTATGTTAACCAAGAACATCTCACTCACACATAGGGGTGTAACCAGAATTCATAGGGCCCATAGCAAAATGAAATGGGGCACCACCTAATGACAAACTAAAACAGCAGCATAATAGCAATAATTAAAGGGAACCTGTCACATAGATTTTGCCCCTCTTGCTGAGGACAGAACAAGCTAGTGACAGACATGCTGTTTCCAGCGCGGTGTCCCTTATTCTGTAAGATGCTGTAGTTTTAGAGTATTTAATGAGCAAATCTTATACATGAGCAGGTGTTAGCCCCAACTGCCAAAGGATAACCCCGCCCACCTGGCGTTTATTCATATGTTTCTACCTATTCAATCAGTTAAGGTGGGCGGGGCTAGCCTCGGGTGGGCAGGGTTTGAATAAAACTGACTCTTTTCATGACTCTTTTCTGCCTGAAAACTTCAGATTTGAGCATTAAATACTCTAAAACTACAGCATCTTACAGAATAAGGGGAACACCGCTGGGAACACCATGTCCATCACTAGCTTGTGCTGTCCACAACAAGGGTGGCATAATCTACGTGACAGGTTCCCTTTAAAGGTATAAATGGTTTAAAGGTATATATCAGGGAACTCACATTGTAGTGCTTGGAGCAGAAGACCACCAACTGCTTGTTCCCTTTGAAAATGAACAATGTTCTTGTGCCTCTGGACCTCTGGACCCCATAGTAGTTGCTATGGCTGCTATGGCTATAGTTACATCCATTCTCATGCACCCACGAAGATTGCAAGTGCTTGTTAGCAGGGCCCTTAAACCTTTTCCCTAGAACTTTCCTATGCCTAGAGGTTTTTTTGGTTTTTTACGACCTGGACTTATGGATAAAAGTTCTGGCAATATGGCCTATAAAAAAAAAGTTGGATACCGGGATATATTACTGATTTTATATAATGTCTTCCCTTTTAATGTCCAGGGAAAATAACGCAAGCAAATTATTTGACTTCCCCTCATCAGGCGAAAAAACCTGTACATAATTAATGTTAAATCAGAAAAAAGGTGGAAAAATTTCAGAATAAGGGCCGGAAGCACTGCGGCCAGCCCTGGCATAAGAAGATGGCCTGGTGAGGGGGTCGCAGGTAGGTTAAGCACCAAATCACATCTGTGATTGAAAATGGGGCCCGGTTTTGGTAGTAGTAACCAAACCCTGTCCCCTTGGCCCACTCGATTTGGCCGGCATAAAAAGAGTTAGGTACACAAACCAAGAAAGCAGAGTTTGCGTACCCCATAAGGTGGACCGGGGTAAAAGATCCAAATCATTGCGAAACCCGAAACCAGGGCTGACAAGCCCCGAGGGGCTCTGCCCAAAAGAATGTTTCCCCAAATATTTACCACTTGTCTATGGGATTACTATCACAAATTCTATACTACTTTTAATTTTTTTTGGATTTGCATAACAACTCCCTTGAGAGCTAGCCAGGAACTCCCCAACATTATGTGCGGTCTACATGGGAGTCCAAGGAAAAATGTCAGTATTTCAAATCTATGCCTTATAATGGAACAAAAAAGTCAATTAAATTTTTTAAATAAACAACATTTTCAAAATGAATTACAAAACCCACTATCCAAAAATTTTCCTTAAGGGGGTTGTACGGTAACTAAATGGTCTTCTTTTGGCTGTTGTATATTAATTTTTTCCCCTCAAACAACACAATTTTTCCAAGAACATCTGTGTAGTTATGAAACAACACTGGCTGTCGTGTGCATAATTGCTATATTCTCTCGCGCTGTGTCAGTGGGCAGACCAACAGGGTGAAATGATAGGTGCAAGCAACCCCTAAAGGGAGGGACTGGGAGACAAAATTGGTACCTAATTCTCATTATTTTTATTGTTGCTTGGTCGCTTTATTGCTGAGGGATAAGATGGGCGAAACCCATAAAATTTTCAGATATGAAGTCTCAGGTGCCTTTCTTTGCAAGAAACTGTCTGTCCAATTAAACTTGCATGAAAACATCCATAGTGGCAAAATTGAGAATTACCCCCTTTTAAAACAGTTCCTAGGGGATGACGTTCCAAAGGGGGCCCCTTTCATGGTCTGCTCAATGTGACAACTTTATTTTGCCCACGTCACAGTCGGTGTAACAATTGTCAGGCATTGGCATTTCCAGAAACTACCGATTTCGCAAATTGGCATCTGTGCTCTTCACATGAGCGGGTTTATTCAGTGCACAACAGATTGTAGTGGTGACCATGTGTGTTTTCTGCCTTAACCTTGCATGAACAATGGCAACTAATGGTGAGGTATCTGATTTTTCAATTGGCGCAAGCCCGTGCAGCCTGTTACCTGTGCCAAAATAAGAGATGGCGAATTGCATAAATGTTCAGGTTTTTGCATTTTTAGGCCTCATCTTGCTGAAGTTAATGTTCTGTGAATTAATGTTGTATGAAACGCCTGTCAGTTCCCTAACTTTGAATCCAACCACATTGACATCCCAGGGGTGTCGTTCTAAAGCCAGGGCATCACCTAATCAGGAGTTTTATAATTTTCTTTAATCCCCTGGAAATGCATGACAAATTTGATAAGGAATGCGTTTTTTAGAGCAAACAAGGCACGTGTGTGCAAACCTATGCCTATTTCTATGCGAGACTTTCATGGAGGGCAGCCGAAATTTAACGTTGACATGTGAGCTATTCCTAAATCCAGACTCCATGGATATAATTGTAATAATTTTTCAATTTTTGGTTAAGTCCTCCCCTGTTATTGGATGCATAAAGAATGACGGAAATTATCATGAATTAATTTGGTATTTGTCATTTTTCTTTTTTGATCATGTAGTAAATTTATCTTGGGTCAATTAAATTTTAGTAAACACATTGTTCTTTCAAACTTTGAAAATTAACTCTACTTAAAATTTTGGAATTCCTTTTTTCTAGATGTTTGTTCTAATAGTTGGGGTCAAAAACTTTTTTTTTTTTTTTTTTACCCTCACAGCTGTAAAATTGTATTGCACCCCTTCTTATGATTTACAAACTAGGTCCTGTCGTGGCATTATTGCCTATGTTCTATCCCTAGCGTGATGTCATAAGCAGTACCAAAAATTTGTTACATGTGGGTGTTCCACTAAATGGGAGACCATGGCAGAAAATTGAGAATCTAATTTTTCAATTTATGACGCAAGGCTAGCCGATGTTATTGTTAAAATGTATGGAATAATACAGAAATTGTGATTTTCACTTATACCTCTAATGCTATTTATCTATAAAAAATCACCCCTAGGGTCAAATGCCCACTATTACCCCTAGATGAAAATTCAGTGAGGGTGTAGTTTTTCCCAAAATGGGGGCAATTTGGGTATTTTTTTTTTTTGTTTGGAACTTGGGGGGGGGGGGGGGTTTCAAATGAAAATGAGGGCCTCCACCAGTCCTCTTATTTTGGGATGCCCAAAACCAAAAAAAACACTCCTTCCCCCCTAAAACTCACCCGTGCCCCATATATTTTTTTGGGGCCCATATGGGGTATTGCCTTACTCGGAAAAAATTGGGGAAAAGGTTTTTTGGTGCTTTTTCCTCCCCCTTTTTTGTGAAAAAAAAAAAATTTCAGATTAATTGTGCAAATTTTTTTGGAAAAAAAATTTTAATTTTTTTATTTTCAAACCCGGAAATTTCCCGAAATTTCTGTGAAAAACCTGTGTGGTCAAAAGGCACGTTACCCTAGATGTTCATTGAGGGGTGTAGTTTCCAAAAAGGGGTCAAATTTTTGGGGATTTTTTTCCCTTTTGGGAACTTGGGGGGGCTACAAATGCAAATGGGCTCCCCCAGTCCAGCTTATTTTGCACTCCCACCAAATGGCGCTCCTCCCTTTAAAACCACCCCGTCCCCGAATATTTTTTGACCAATATGGGGGGGTTTTTCCTTATGGAAGAAATTGGCAACAGGTTTTTGGGGTGCTTTTCCCCCTCCTTTTTTAAAATAAAAATTCCAAAAATTAACAATTTTTTAAAAAATTTATAATTTTTTATTTTTCCCCATTCCCCAAAAATTTTGTGAAAACCCCCCCCCCTGGGTCAAAATGCCCCAAACCCCCAGAGAATTCATTAAGGGGTGTAGTTTCCAAAATGGGGGCAATTTTGGGGGATTTTTTTCCCTTTGGAATTGGGGGGGTTTACAAATTTCAACATGGGGCCCCCCGTCAGTCCCTTATTTTGCACTCCCACAGCCAAATGGCGCTCCTTCCCTTCTAAACCCCCACGTGCCCGTATTGTTTTTTGCCACATAGGGGTATTGCTTACCGGAAAAAATTGGGCGACATATTTTTGGGGGGCTTTTCCCCCCTTTTTTGTGAAAATGAAAAATTTCAGATTAATTGTGCAATTTTTTTTGAAAAAAATTTTACTTTTTCATTTTCCAACCGGGTTTTCCCAAAATTTCTGTGAAAAAAAATTGGGGGTCAAAAAACACACTAAACCCTAGATGAATTCTTGGGGGTGTTTTCCAAAAAAAGGGGGCAAATTTTGGGGGATTTTTTTTGTTTTGGAAATTGGGGGGGGCTACAAAGCAAAATGAGGGCCTCCACCCCGTCCACTTATTTTGCCGCCAAAGCCAAATAGGGTCCTTTCCCTTTAAGACGACCACGTGCCCGTATAATTTTTTTGACCCCATATGGGGTATGCCTTATAGAAAAATTGGGCCCAACAAACGGGGTGCTTTTCCCCCCCTTTTTTTTGGGAAAATGAAAAATTTTTGGTTAATTGTGCATTTCTGGAAAAATTTTAAATTTTTTATTTTTACAACCGGATTCCAGAAATTTTGTGAAAAAACCGTGGGGTCAATAAAAACCCCTACTCCCTTTATGAATTCCTTGGGGGTTTTGTTTTCTTTAATGTGGGGCTTTTTTGGGGTTTTTTTAGTTTTTTTAGCACCTTTGGTGTCGAAACCGATAGGTACCCAACAAAGTCTAATTAAATGATAGCGCCAAATCCATTGGGGGCTCCCGTCAATTCTGAGGCTTGTGGTTGAGTCATATAACAATCTAGGGCAATGTAATATATTTCTGAAAAAAGCAGAGTTGGGAAACTTATATTGAGTTTTTTTTTTCTATTAACATATACTAAATTCCCTGAAATAATAGATTGAACTAGAAAATTGGCCCAAAAAATGAAAATTTTGTAATTTTACCACCCTTTCCCTTTTTCCGTGAAAACCCCAAAGGTTTAAAAGATTTGAAGTGCTGTTTTAAATACTTTGAAAGGGTTTTTGTTTTTCATGGGGTGTTTTTTTGGGGGGTTTAAAGTACGGCCCGTCAATTTTAATGTCAAAATGAAGTGGTCCCTAAAAAATTGTGATTGTGATTTTTTTTGAAAATTTGGGAAAATTTGCTATTAAATTGTAAGCCCCCTAAATCCTATAAAAAATTGAAAAATTTTAAAAAAAAATTTTCCAAATAAGAAGAATATGGTAATGCTATTTTTAAAAATATTTTGTTGGTATTTTTCTGTGTTAGAAGGGACTTTTTGAAATTTTAAAATTCTAATTTTTTTCCAAAATTTTCACGATATTTTTTAAATTTTTCAAAATAAACAGCATGTATGGACCAAAATTTTTACTAATTTAACACAATGTCACGAGAAAACAAAAATTTTAATCACGTGGATAGGGAAACATTAAAAAGTTATTCTCAATAAAGGGACCAGGGCAATTTAAAAAAAAGGGTGTGCAGGAAGGGCAAAAAAAGGGTGGGGCCTTTGGGGTTAAACCTTGTATCCATTAGTAACTTTTTACTATGTAGAACAAAAAACATATTTTTTTGGGTTGCACATATTAAATTATTCTAAAAAAACAGGGCACACTGAAAAAGGCAATAAAATCGTTAATACAAAAAATCAGTGGCACACTAAAGAATAAGTAAAACCTCAAGGGATATGGAAATATTGGAAAGCATTACTGCTAAGGAAAAAAATGAAAAACCTGGGGCCTTATTTGTATTTGATCAAAAATTGTATTAAGCTCACCCCCAAAAAAGTCAAAGGGGGTCCCAGAGCAGGTGGTCCCAACTAAATTGTTACCTCACCCCGGGGGTCAATAAGATGCGCTTAGGGTATGGTAGGGAAAAGCAACTGGGTTTTTCCCGCAGGTTTAAGGGGCAGCTGTGTGCAGAACCAAAGAGATCGCCACTCTCAATAATACAAAAACATATTTTGGCTCTGCAATATTAAATATATTCAAAAAAAAGGTGCACATGAAAAGGCAAAATTTTTCTTTAATACAAACATATGGAACTAAAGACTAAGTAAAACCCCAAGGCATTGGAAAAATTGGAAAGGGATTACTGAAAAGGAAAAAAAGAAAAACCTTGGGATCTTAGTTTAAGTATTTGATCAAGATTGTATTAAGCTCACCTCCCAAAACGTCAAGGGGGGCCCGAGCGGGGAGTCCCTACACTAAAAAATTTTTTACCTCACCAGGCTCAATCGACGCAGGTTTTTCATATTTTCCTTAGCGTAAGCTTTTAATTTTCCCTATGCCTTAGGTTTTTACTTAGTTTTGTGTGCCCTGATATTTTTATATTAGAGGTTTTTTTTTTTTTTTTGTACTACTTAAACCCTATTATTAAAGTTTTTGCAAAATTGTTTTCCTATAAAAAAAAATATTTTAAAATTATTTTTTTATTATTATTATTATTTTTATATCACCTCAATATAAATGTCAGTGGAAAAGTAACACAATTGCAAAATTTATTTTTTTACTTTTCTCCCTCATAGTGCAGAAAAAAATAACCTAATTAAAATTTAAAAAAATTAAAAGTCAACAAAATGGAAAAAAGGGGGAAAAAAAATTTTTAAAAACCCGGGGCCCGGGGGGGATATTGTGTCCAAGCCCATGTGCACTAAAGAAAAGGAAAATGTGCCTGGTCAGGAAGGGGGTAAACAGTCAGGATCTGGTTAAAGGAACACCACTCCTATCTTAGTGTTTAACTGTTGTTTATGTATCCTGGTGTTCCTCCTTGAGATATTGGTTCTGATTTCCGATATTAATCTCAACCTTGACCCTTTTATCTGGCTGCTGCCTACTCTGACCTTTGGCTTTGCCCCGATAATGAAAGATCTCTGCCTTCCTCGACCCTCTACTTATCTGACTATACCTCTACATCTGAATGTCAGGTGTCCATGCAAGTGACCACATCAGAGGTAGTGACCTGGGAGTAGGAAAGTCCAAATCACTGTGCAGGGGATACTGAAAACCAAGGGGCTGCTTAGACTTTCCTTCCAGAGTGTGGTTTTACGCCAAAGATTGCATGTGATCCAGCGGAACATATTTCCACTTGTACTGCAGTTACTACCCCAATTTACTATACTCCACTTTTAAAAGGTTTTTTCCCCTTTTTGGAGCCCCATTTGACAAACTAATTTTGAGGGGGAATTACTTTAGGAACCCCCCAAAAACATCTTTTTAGCTGTGGGAGAATCACAAGTTCAGAAATTTTGTTTACAAACTCTAAAGATATAAAAGGAAAATTTAAAAGAATCCAAATTTTCGTAAAACCCCTTCTACTTTTAACTAAACATAACATTTAATGAGAAAATATACTTACAGGATACCCAAGCTAATCCCAAAATATATTTTCATTGCCACAGTTGAATCAGTGAAAGATCTTGTGCAAGGTAACTAATTCTAGTCTTCTTCTACTGGCCTCCCTCTAGATCAATTTAATATACACTGCTCTAAAAAAATAAAGGGAACCACTTAAACAACACAATTAATTCCCAAACAATCAACCTCTGTCAAAAAAACCCCGCCAGTTATGAAACAAAACTGTTGTGAATCAATTTTTCCCGCGTTTGCAAGGGAGCAACAACAGGTAGAAAATAGGGAATAGCAAAACAACCCCCATAAAGGAGTGGTTCTGCAGGTGGTGACCACAGACCATTTCTTGTTTTCTCTTTTTTATTGTTTCATTGGTCACTTTGCAGAGGGGATCAGGATGGTGTCTACAACCCTAGAATTTTCTCAGATAGTGAAGCTCATCCAGGATGGCACATGAATATGAGCTGTGGCAAGAAGGTTAGCTGTGTCTGTCAGCACACTGTCAAGAGCATGGAGCAGATACCAGGAGACATAGGGGGCCATAGGAGGGCAACAATACAGCAGCAGGACCGCTATCCCCTCCTTTGTGCAAGGAGAAGCAGTGCCAGAGCCCTGCAGAATGACCTCCAACAGGCCCCTAATATCCATGTGTTGCTCAAACTGCGAAAAAAGACTCCTGAGGGGTGGTATGAGGGGCCCCCACGTCCACAAGTTTGTTGTGTTACAACAATGCAGGGCGTTGGCATTTTCCAAAGAACACCAAATTGACAGATTCAAATTTGGATCCTGTGCTTTTAAGTGAAGCAGGTTTGTGTGAGCACATGGACAGATGTATAACTCTGGAGAGCCATGGGAATGTTCTCTGCCTGTATCATCCCAGCATGAACAGTTGTGTCACAATGGGGTGGGGAGGGATTCTTCAGGGGCCGCACACCCTCCAGGGGTTTGCTGAGATACCCCAGTCCATTAAGTACCGAGATGAGATCCTCAGACCATATGCAGGTACAGTGTTCCATGGCTTCCTTCTGATGCATGATAGTGCTAGGCCTCATCTGGCTGAAGTGCGTCAGCAGTTTCTGCATGATGAATGCATTGGGACTAGGATGGCCTGCATTCCTCAGAGGTCCAATCAAGACATTGGGACATAATCTGTTCCCCCACCAAGCCAAGATTTCTCCAGACTAATAGGAGTTGATGATTCTTTAAAACCCGGTCTGGGAGGAGATTGCTGATGAGAAAATCCATTGCATTATTAGGAGGATGCCCAGGTTTTTTAGGGAGGTCATACAAGCACGTGGAGGCAACACATAGAGCCCCATTTCCTTGCTTGAGACATTTCCCCTGAAATTGGATCACCTAAATTTTATTTTTCCCCTTTGATTTTGAGCTCTTTTCCAAAACCAGACCTCCATGGGATATTAAATTTTTTTTTTTATTGATCATTTTTTTTTATTGTCCTCAAGGTTATACTATGGAATGAATAAAGAATTGAACTGGAATATTTAGTTTTGGATTTAGGGGTGGAAATTTTGTATTCCCCCCTTTTTTTTTTGAGCAGTTATAATTTACTTGGGGGTTTCATATTACCCGTAGGGGATTTGGTTAGTATGAGAATTATTTTTTAATGCTTAGGTCTTCTGTAAGGAAAGGTAGTTAACTCTACTATACAACATTTCGAGTAATATTAACCTTGTTATCTAGATGATTGTGCTAATAGTAGAAAATGTTGTACAAGTCAAATAACTTTTTTTTTTTTTTTTTACACAGGAAAGTGTTGTATTGCATACCATTCTTAAATTAGATTTACTAAGTAGGATTCTATACTTGATGTTTTGTCCAATATGTCACTGAATCAGGTAGCAGTGAGTGTACCTTAAGCACAGTAACCACGAGCAACAAAATGTGTTACTGTCACCACTGTAATCCATCCTATTGCTTCCAGACTGCATGTCTACAGGAAAGATTGCTGAATGTGGAGTTTAAATGTGAATTGACCTGACTGAGAGTCAGCTCTGTATTGTGCCCTGCAGAAAACTCTGTGGTTAAATACTCACCCCAATGTTGAATAATTTCAAATGTAAAAACAGCTACGTTGCTTGTCAGCCCCAGTAGAAAAAATGGATTATCCACGAAGCTGCTTAAAAGAAAGTGCTGCCTTTTTCACTACCATGAGGTAATATGGCACATGATGTATGAGTTTGATAATAGTTGAGGTTAATGATCTTCAGCTAGATCACAGAAAAACTAATTTCATAATACATGATGGATGAAATCATGCAACGGCTGGGTATATACATTAAAGACAATGATCTTTCTGGCATGCTAAATGGCAGAATAAAAAGCACTTTTAGTAAGTTATTTGATTAATTGGTCTGCCCTTTTAGTTATTTACCATGATAAAGTAAAATGCGTTTAAGCCGGTCACTTTGTTAGCAATTTTTCTTAGACATACACCAGCTTCATGGTGGTTATATTGTGTATCAAGAAGATCACGCAATGCTTATGTCTTTGTTAAAAGTCACTGCTCTTTATATTTGTCCCCTACACATCGGATTTTCACATTATGGCTCCCACCACGTGTCAAAGTAAGATAAATATGTTTATTGATCTAGGCTGAAGACACTGTATAAGGGTGAAAACATTGGAATCTAAGTGGGTCATTTTGGCCCATGACATTGGACAAGTTGAGTTTGCTATTGAAGCCAGTGTAAATGTCCATTGAAAAGCAAAATTGTGAAGAGTGGAGATATACTGTCAGAGCTTAAAAAGAACTCTGTTGGTTAATATAGAGCCATAAACATCATATTTTTTTTAAGTATTATTCTATCAGACTGCATTATCGGCATATTTTCCATCTCTCCCAGGCTCCTGGAAGAGTTAGCAAATCTCCTTGGAGGTGCTGGGATGGTGCAGACTCAGAAGCTGTGCCCCCACAATTCATAGCAGGGGCCAAATGTCATGTACCGCTGCAGCAGCTGGGAACGGAACTAACTCCCATCCCGGCCATTTAACCCCTTAAATGCCATGGTCAGTAGCTTCCACGGCAGCTAAGTGGTTAACAAAGGGAGAGGCTCCTGCTCCGTCTGTCTAACTATAGTTATCCTGCAAATAGGATCGGGTGATGCAGATGGTTGTCACGGCAGCCAGTGGTCTAAAAATGGTCACTGAAAATGCCATGCATTAAGCCTATTGGTCCCTGACAGATACAGGGTTTGATAGGTTGCCTGTAATAGGCATGATAAATAGTTTTTAATACATAGTAATATATTGTAGTATTGCTATCAAGTGGTCACATTTAAAAAAAAATGTTCAAACATAAATCGCATAAATCACAATCAAATAAAACAAACACAAAGCACATTTCCTCAATCAATTTTTTTTCCCAATACTTTTTATTTTTTAAAAATACACATAATAAAAACTACTCACCACCAGAATCACATTTTTACTGTATTCATATAAGTGCCAATCGTTTACGCGCTGGCCAAGCGAGATGACGTTCAACAAACAAGAAAGTTGAGGTGGAGTAATGGCACATATAGTCTTTCAAAACATAGGTAAAACATCCAGTTTTATTTCTTAAACATCTTTAAAAAAATAAATTTTGCTGTATCTGAAATAATATAATCTATACAATTATTATGGTATTTAATCTATACTATCCAAGTCTCAAAAAATGTTTGGAAGACTCTTGGAAAGAAGGGAGATCTCCAGGGAGAGCTGTAAAGTCACCCACTGCTGGCAGCTGTATAATAAGAGAAATGTCACATGAAGTGTGGAGAGGAGCAGGGGCCTGTCTCCACTTCAGATTGCCCTGGAATCTGCCCAGCCTTGCAGGGAGCTGATGTTGGGCCCTGCAATCCATCCCAATAAAAAAGTGCAATAATAGTGTTGCAATAATTATGGGGCCTGGTTCTAATCGGACCGTCTGGCAATGGTGACAAGAAGAAATGAAGCCCTTTTACAGTTTTTGTATTTTTGGCTTGTCAATCGAGTTTGAAGCACACAATTATGTTTTCTGACTTGAACTAGCTCTAAACATTCTAAAAGAGAATACAATTAGTGTCTTGAAATTACTCCAGACAGGAAAAAAAAACTTGTTTTCATTTTCATAGATCAGGCGATGTTTATGTATAAAGAAATATATATGCTTGCTGAACACTGAAAATGCATTTCCGTTATAAAAAAAGCCCTATAAATCTCTAAAGTGGTAGGTGGCTATAAGAACAACTGATGTTATGGTAATTTTGGCTATTATACATGGATGTTATTGGATAGAAAAGAGCCTTTAAACTTAAAGCATCCCCATTCTTTGTGGTTTCGTACAGTTTTATTGTAGTGAAATATGTTCATTTTAGCCGTGGAAAATTAACTTAAGTCAACAATATAATAGCTAGAGAATGCCATGCTACAGAGAGCAATTTTCAAATGATATGCTACACAAATAAAGCTCCAAGACATTTTGTTTTATGTATTAGAACGTCCCACAAATCTGATTGAAAACAGATCCACTGACTGATATTTCTGCTTTTATGCAGCATTACAGCGGATTTATCTCCCAGTGCTCATTGTAACTATTGATTGATTTTTAAATTACACTAAAGCAATCAGTAAATACCACCCAATCAACTCTTAAAAACATACCGGAGATTAGACAATTTCGGGTAATCAATGAAAATATTCTGTGATTTGTTTGCACTCAATTTTCACCATAAATTACAAGCATAACTCGCTCGCTACTAGAACATAAAACAAGACTGTGACAAGGAATAGAAAAAAATGTAAAAAATAGATAAAGAGATGCAGAGAACACAGTAGTGTTTCAATTTAATGAAGCAAAATCACTCCTGCATTCCTCAGAAAAAAATATGCGCTATTATTTATCTCCTAAAGTAATTACTCATTATAGGATATTCCAATAGGAAATACCTTTACTAGGAAAAGCATTTTTCTATCAAAAACAAGCAACTTGCAGTTGCAATTTTTGATTTGTAGATTGGTTAAGGAATAATATTTAGTATAAAAAAATCTATCTAATCATCTATTAACCAGAGCTCAACTTTCTTTTTTCAAACTGCTCTGCAGAAATTAAGGTTGAACTCAGGTTGCTATGAACAACAGACAGCTTTACTGTTAGACAGTTTTGATAAATGAGGCCCATTGTTACAAAAACAAGAACAAATCAGATTTCTCCTTCTGCAGCTTCATACCCCTCCTTTCCCTTCTTCCCTGTATAATATAGAATATACTATGTTTGAGCCTGCAGGTGGACTAGAGAATACTGGAAGGTGAGGAAGTGGAGAATTCTTTACTGCCAGATCCTATAGCTGCTCCACATGACAAAGGGTATTTTATACGTACTAAATTATTAATAAATATAAGTACCACATGTAGATTACCAAGCAGCTACTCTTCTTAATAAACTTTTACACTATAATATTTTTTTACAAGTTTTAGTTTATAAACTCATTTTAGTTAGCAAGCACATTGTTTATGTTACAAATGACCAATAGTTCAATATTAAAACCCCTAGATAGGCCGTTAGTAGGCTAAATTGCACTTATGGCGGGGTGAAGAAATATCTCCCTCCAGCCCTTAACATGTTGCACCATGCTGCAACACACTGCATCACCATCAATCAGTGCCTGATTATACTAAAAGCTATAACACAATGTTCTACATATAAAACTACTAAATAATAGTCATACAGTTCCCAAATAACACCTCTAATCAAAAACAGAATCCCAAGGTTAACATTATCAACGTCCTACTAAGACCATATATCACCAGCACCTAGTGACCGAATAATACTGTCACACCATGACCACATATCACCACCACATAGTGGCTGAATAACACAACATACCATTAATGAATATAAACCATTATACTACAACCAATATTACTGGCATATGGTAATCATACAAGGTTGGATACCAGTGTACACAGGCTCAGCACACATAAAAGTGATTATATTCGGTTTTTCTCACTCTCATACCTCCTCCTCCTCTCGCCCGCTCTCTGTTGTTGTCCTCCAGGGGTCAGTCCTGGACCCACTACTCTTCTCTCTCTACACTATTGGCCTGGGTCCTCTTATATCATCACTCGGCTTTCAGTACCACTTGTATGCTGATGACACCCAACTCTACAACTCCGGCCCAAATTTAAACTCTCTGCTCTCCTGCTTTTCCTCCTAAATGTGGAGAAAACCGAATTCATAATTTTTCCACCGTCCCACGCAATCCCTATACCTGGTCCTTCTATCACAGTCAACGGCTCTACACCTGTCCCGCAAGTCCACTGCCTTGGGATAACCTTTGACTTCTATCTTTCAAACCAAAAATCCAAACCCTTACCTCTGCCTGCTGCCTCCACCTGAAATATATCTCTTGTATCCGCTCATTTCTCAACTGTGACACTACAAGAATGCTAGTCCATGCCCTTGGCATCTCCCGCCTAGACTACTGCAACATCCTTCTCTGTGGCCTCCCATCTAGCAATTTTGCTCCCCTTCACACTATCCTCTACTCTGCTGCCTGTCTTATCCACCTCTCTCCTCGCTACTCCTCTGCATCTCCCCTCTGCCAATCCCTTCACTGGCTACCCATTGCCCAGCGAATTCATTCATTCCGCTTCTCACAGGACCTTCTCCTCTGCTCTCCTCTTGTCAGCTCCTCGTACACCCATCTCCAAGACTTCTCTCGTGCTTTCCGCCTTCTCTTGAACTCACTGCCCCAACACATCAGACTCTGCTCCACTATCACCAGCTTCAACAGCAACCTGAAAACCCATCTCTTCGGGACTGCCTATAACCTGCAATAACCCTGCTGCAACTGTGCTTCCCCACAAACATGTCTGCCCCTCATCTTCTGTCATTTTCCTCCTCCATTATAGATTGTAAACCCTCATGGGCAGGGTCCTCTCTCCCTCTGTACCAGTTATAAGTCACTCATTGTTATCATTGTACTTGCTTGATGTATGTTATGTATGTAAACTCCCCCTCTCCTCGGAATGTACAACGCTCTGGAATCAATGGCACTTTAACATAAGTAATAATAGTAAAGTTTCATCCAGGAATTCACAGGTGACTTCTCCAATGAGTTGTTCTCTTCATTGATGAGTTCTCCTGTGTTCCATGTTTTTTTTTTTCATCTGTTCCATACTGTAGAATTTACAAAACAAACATCTTAGACTCCTCACTTTTCTACCACTTCCCCACCAATTCCTGTCCCTCTACAAATTCCCCATCTATACCAACCTAAATGGTAATAATGACCCCTTTGTGCCTCTAACAGTAAACATGCCCCCAAATGGCTATGGGGCTCCCATCTGTGACCCAAGTTTTAGTCTTGTTTTGTATTCCCATATAGGAGGTAGTTAAATCACCCAAGATGTATGTACACTCCCAAACTAGATACGTAGATAGGAAAACCCCCTTTTAAGTAGGCAGTCTTCAATAGGTTGGTTTAAAGCATCCCATTAGGTAGGTACAGTTATAGGTCTCCCAATAGGTAGGTATTTAGGCCCCCTGTTAATTAAATAGGTAGTTATATTGGCCTCCTCAATAAGTAGAAATATAGGTGTGAGGAAAATTCACTCAAAATATGACAAATTATTTTCCCCCCTCCAACTTCGTATCTAGTCAGATCTCACAAATGGCCCCAGCTCCCAGGAAAGCTCAATATACACATTAATTAGCCCAGCTCAGACCCACTGTAAATGCCCTTCTATAGGAAGCCACCCCAGCAGGAGGTCAATCCATGAAAGGATCCTCATGCAACTTAATTAGCTCCAACCTCAAGCTTCAAAGACTTGAATACACAGATAGCAGCCGGCCAGTCAACAATATTTCATAAAGATTCATAGGCCACCCATTCATAACTGGTCTATGGCGGTTTCAGATCTTAAAATATGGAACTCCCCATACACATAGTCACCACTCCTGGGGTTCTAGGGGGCAGGGGTACTGAGAAATTCAGAACTGGACTTAAGAAGCCCATAGGATAGGGGTGTCTGGTATCAGGGTGTAGCATAGGTCCAGAAGGTTTTCATGGTGCCACTGGTTCCGTTCTGTGCCAATTCCCTGCCAAGGTATGGCCCATTTTCGTTTTTCAGTCAGAAATGGCATGGCCAAGGAAGGAGGAGTTTGTAGACCATCCCAGGGGTGTGTGGGGAAGTGTAGGGTGCTGCCACGTGGGCTCTCCCATTACGGATATAAGCAGGAAACCCATGTGGGCCTGTGGTTGCATTCAGGAGGGGGGTACCTGACATCATTCCATAATTCCAGAAGCATCCATGCAGGGCTACATCTGCCCCATGTGGGCCCAGATCCAAGCCAACCACAGGTAAATGGACACATTTTACTGCCTTTGAATTGTAACCATACTCGTTTTTGCACCTCTGACTTCTACCTGTATATATTATCATTCTGTACATATTATCTGTCTAGTGCGCCCTTAAAGGCGAATTAAATCTATAAACTTTAATCTGAGCTAGTCTGTTGTCTTGATCATCGGCCTCACACGCCTATTACTCGGTCTATAATATATAGCTACCCCAAGGCTGGTTCCTGGCCTTGCTATAAGTTGGTAACGGACCAGTCTTATAACCAAACTAGAAACTGGTGGCAGCCTATTTGACTGGCAGATCTTTGTTTAACCAGTGTGGGTAAGCAAATCTCTCCCAACCGTGAAGGGTCGTGGCGAGTAGTGTGTTCTCTCGTCCTCCCTGGGTCTCCCTGTGCCCGTGTGGACAGGGATTAATGGAAACAGTATCTGGCTAACCTCGTGCACCCTAGGGGGAGTGCGACGTCACAATACACCCCAATTCAGGCCGTCGACCCTCGAGTGGGCCGGCGCGGGCTTTTCCTGACAATAGGTTACTAGTATGTAGTTATATAGGCCCCCTGTAGGTACAGATATATGTCCCCTCTAGGTAGGTATTTGCTCCTTTCGGGTAGGTATTGGCACCCTGTAGAGTAGGTAATTATATGTCCCTTGTAGGTAGTTATATTCCCTCTGTAGGTAGTTGTATGCCCCATGAAGGTCAGAGTATGCCTCCATGTAGGTCCCTATATGCTCCCTGTAGGTTCTTATGTGCAGCCTGTAGGTCTAGATCTATGCCCATGTATATCCTTTGATTCCTTGCTCGCCTGTTGGAGTAAGCTGCTGGGTACTGGTGCACGGAATATACCCCAAGGGTCCACAGAGCGACGCACAGTTTCCAATGTGTAGATTTTATTCCGGCACTATGACATCCAAACCCCTGTAGATTTAGATCTATACCCCCTGTGGGTTGTTATGTGCCTCTGTAGGTCATCATGTGGCCCCTGAAGGTTGTTATGTGCCCCCTGTAGGTCCTTATATACCACCTGTAGGTTCTTATATGACCCCTGCAGGTATACGATAGGCAGGTGTAAAGTTTAAATAAACATTTAAAAAAAATAAAAAAAACATATTCACCTTTCCATGTTCTCCGCAGCATAGCCAGTTCTGAGAGTTGGTGTACAGTGTAAGCAGCAGTGATTCTGCTTACGCCAGCATGCTGCTACCGGGATATCCTAGGTGGCAGAGGCTTCCCACCAAGAAGACCAAGCGTCACAGAGGGTGTGAGGAAAGTCTTACATCTCGCCCCCTGTGATGCTGATGTGTATATACAGTACTCGCTGTACGTACAATGGAGAAAGCAAGGACGGTAATGAACCGTCCTGGCTTCTCACTGTAGGAGCAGCTTCTAACTGTGTGGGCAGCTACTAACTATGCATGACCGTTTTAAAACGGCCGTGTAGAATCAGATAGCAATCACCGGGCGGGCAAGGTGGGCGGCTGCACCCTGGGCGATTACCCACCTCAGCCACCCTTAAGAACAGCACTGCCCTTCGACTAAAAACAGTGACAGGCATATTACAGTGAAATACAAGAATATTACAGTGTATAATATAAGTGATCAGAGGATAGCAAGGTCAAGTCCTCTAGTGGAACTAAAAATGAAACTGAAAAAATCCATACAGTTTAGGCTAGATTCACACCTGTGTCGAAGGCTCCGTTTGGAGCCTCAACCAAAAATATAGCACAGGATCCATTTCACAACAGACATGTCTGTTGTTTTCAAAGAAGATATAGTGGAGCATGCTACACCATTTTTTTCCATAATTTTTATGGAATCTGCGATGTTGGCTCCAAATGAAACCAGATCAGATGTGAACCAGATCTCAAAAGCTTTAAGAAAATCAGTTTTGTTCCATTAAAAATGTACATACACTACCCTACTGTTTTCACTCCTCGGAACACTGTATCTTTGTTTAGACACCACTTGGCTTTCGGGTGCAATTTATGCAAAATGTAAAAATCTCACGCTACAGGGATATTTTATCCAGAAAGCAGCATGCATTGTTGATTTTCTCATCTCAAACAATTTAATGAAACAAAAGTCAACAGTGGAGGGTATACAGCATCAAAAATGTCAATGTCTCAATAATGTGTCAGCTTGATAGCTACATCTCATGCTGTTCACAAGTCAAGTTTTTGACTGCTGAGAATTGGCATACCACTCTTCTCGAAGGGCACCACTCACGTCATTTGAGGTTCAGGGTTACAGAGTATCAAGCTTCTACATGGTGACTCAGCTGATCACAAAGTTTTCTAGGGGGTTCAAGTCTGTAGAAAGTGCAGTCCACTCCATATGAGATTTGCCAATCTCCAACAGCCATTCCCTAATGATGCAACCTCAATGAGCTGGAGCAGGGCTGTTCCTAGGGGTGGGCGAGTCGGGCGATTGCACGGGGCGCCGAGGCTCCGCTCACCCGAGGGGGGCGCCGTGGCCGCCCGCCACGCCCTCCCGGAGGATAGCCCCTGACTCTGCACGGCCGGTTTATAACAGCCGCGCAGAGTCAGCAGACTGCTGGTACAGGGAGGAGGCAGGACGGATCATTACCTTACTGCCTTCTCCCCTCTATGTATCAGTGTCACAGGGGGCACACAGCTTTCACCACGCCCCCTGCGATGCTGGGATCTCCTCGGTCTGCAGCTCTGCCGGCTGAGTAGATCCCTGGGAGCTGTGTGATGACGTCACGCTGCTTACACTGCTCAGCAGCTCCCTGAGCTGGATGCGGGGACCCTGGCGAGGTCAGTACTTTTTTTTTTATTTTAGAATTAGCTACTACCTGGCTATAGGGGCATCTAATGGCTACAGGGGCATCACCTGGCTACAGGGGCATCACCTGGCTACAGGGGCATCTACTGGCTACAGAGGGGCATCTACTGGCTACAGGGGCATCACCTGGCTACAGGGGCATCTACTGGCTACAGGGGCATCACCTGGCTACAGGGGCATCTACTGGCTACAGGGGCATCACCTGGTAAAGGGGCATCTACTGGCTACAGGGGCATCACCTGGCTACAGAGGCATCTACTGGTTACAGGGGCATCACCTGGCTACAGGGGCATATACTGGCTACAGGGGCATCACCTGGCTACAGGGGCATCACTTGACTATAGGGGCATCTACCTGACTATAGGGGCACTACCTGACTATAGGGGCATTACCTGGCTACAGGGGCTACTACATGGCTACCATATTAGGTGCTATAGATGGGGAGTTTGCATAGAGATAGGAATTGGTAGAGAAGTGCTGATAAAGTGAGGAGTCTACGATGTTTGTTTTGTAAATTCTACAGTGAGGAGTTATGGCCGGGAGAAGTCATCATGGCGGTCTGGGACCGATGGAGAAGAAGAAGAGAAAGAACAACTCTTTAGAGACGTCTCCTGTAAGTCCCTTGATATAACTTAACTGTAATCATTTATATGTCTGCAGAACCTGTGTACATTTGGTATCCACCACTGTATGGTCACTGTATGCCGGTAATATTAGTTGTAGTATAATGGTTTGCATTCAGTAACGGTCAGTTTGTATTATTCAGTCATTCTTCAGTGTGTGATGTAGCCAGTGCCGTTTCCCCAAGAAGCAGCCCCAGTACAATGGAGTTTTATGGAAACCTTCAGTGTTTTCATGACTCACAGGTCCTTCAGCTCAGGCAAGAGAGTGCATTGTGTAAGTGAAAGTTCAATGTATACATGTATACGCTGGTACTTTTAGTTCCACAGCAACTGTCAAAGAACTACAAGTCCCAGCTTTCATTTTCTGCACCCATCATATTAAAAATAAATAAACAATGTAAGATTAAAAAATCATAATATACAATTACATAGAGACAACAAATTCTACCAAAAAAGGTGAAAATGTTAGATTAACCAATTGAAAAAAAGTGTTAGTGCATTCAAATCCGCGAGTAATAAAGAAAATGTTTAATAAGGAACGGGGGGGTAAAGAACTGGTCAATTGATGCGTCATGGGAGCGTGACATTAATGAGAAGGGGAAAAAATGTTCTCCCTGCCCTGAGTGCAATTTAACCTAGGGAAGACCTTGGATGTTGCCCAAACAAGTCCACTTCTTTGTCTTTCTGTCTCTTTGTCTCTCTGTTGCAACCTCCTGATGACACTCAGTGAGACTCTAAGCTCAGTGGCCACTTCCGCCTGCGAGTATCTCGCAACGGCGAGGTACTGTTGATCAATTGTAAGGTGCTGTCTCCTGGTGTCAAATTTTTTTTTTTAAATTCAAGAAACTTCATGTTCATCCTGAAATTTCAACCAAAAGCCAAATACCGCTAAGTTTTTGTGAGTAGTGTATAATATAAAAATGGTGAGAGAAAAAATACATTTAGACTCAGTTTCAGCACCAAAAAGGGACAAATTGAGAAAAATGCAAATGCTGTTTAGATCAACAAATAATCAAATTTTCAAGCGCCTAGCTTCTATACCTGGCATGTGGGAGGAGTAAGCCAGATTGAAAAAAAATTTTTTAGCCGCATGAAACCTCAAAAATCAGATTAAGTGGTGTGGAATGATTATGTGATATCTTCTGTTTGACAACAAGCCAGTTATTACCACATGTAGCAAACTTTGAAGGAGAAAAATCCTTGAACTGAAAGATCTTCTTTTGTCTTGGCCACAATATCAGCAATGTTCAAGGTTGTATGACACGGTTGGGAGAAAAGTGACGAATTGCATGGTCGGATCACCTGATTGGAGAACTGGCTCATAATGATCCATTCTGTACTGCAACTGAAATTAGACATCATTAGACATATCCCAAGCCTAGAACAGCAAACAGTGTCGACACAAACCATCAGAAACCATTAACACAAAACTAGGATAGGAGCCATATGTCCAGCTACAGATGTTCAACTGACCTTACACCATTGCTGTCTTAGGCTCATCACAATGCACAGCAAGATGGCAATGGATGCTGAAATGGAAATCAGTCCTTTAGTGACGAGTACTACTTTTGTCTCACACACAATGTTAGCCAAAAAAGGCCTTCACAAGGTCACACTAGTCCTACTCCTGGGATGGGTGGCATAATATATGGTAGCTGGACCTCTCTAGTCTTCAGGTACACTAACAGCTCGAAGTTACATATACACTTGGTTATGGAACCAGTGGTTTGGGCATGTCACCACAGCGTCTTAGGAGCTATTTTTATATTGTTTATGCGCCTGTGAACCTAAGAATGCTGCCATGGCCTGCAGCATTTCCAGTCTTGACTCCCATAGACCACATCTACGATATCAAGGGTTTATTTTGTCGGCAACTGCAAAGGCAACTGCCAGCAGCCAATCTTGATAATTTCCATGAACAAGATCATGCAGTGTTGCATTATATTCCTCAGACAACCATTAATAACCTCAATGATAGCACGCCAAGGCTTGTTTGTATATTTATGCGCACGGTGCTCATACTCAATACTGAATAAATCAAGAAGTTTTAACCCCATATCAACATTGGATGTATGAGTACAATCTAATACTGATAAGGGGCTTTGTAGCGGAATCGCAGCGTGGGATGGTGAGTGCGATCCCGCGCTGTTTAACATATTAGACGCCACGGTAAACATGGGCAAGTCATCTAAATAAATTAGAAACAGTGCTCACTTCGATCGGGGCTTCCACAGAAAAATGACAGGCTTCTGATCAGTTAACATGGCAGCTAGAAACCTTGTGAAAGAAGTAGGTAGGAAGTACTAAAATCGCCATCATTTAACAGATTAATGCATTGTATTACAATACATTAAGCTCTATAAATCATTGTTCTCCCTAGTGTATACTAGGGTTACTCACAGTTAAAGAAAAAAAAATGTTTTAAAGTGTAAAAAAAAAAAAATACCGTATATACTCGAGTATAAGCTGACCCGAGTATAAGCCGAGGCACCTTCTACCACCTACATGACATGTGCAGAGATGAAGCCAATCAGAGACTGGCAGGATTCTGTGACGTCACCGCACTATAAGTCCGGGCGCGACACTGGGGAGCTCATACCGCTCTCACTGTACTGAGTAGGGAAGGTGCTGCCCGGGCTGCTTGTGTTATCTCTTTACTAAGAACTCACTTTTATACAGCGATTTTTGGGGGGTGTCACAGTTTGTCTCAGAGACTGCTTCTCTTACGTTCTAATTCTGATTTTGTGGGGTATTGGAACTGAAGTCCAGTGTGCGTCCAATTCAGCTGCATATACATTTTAATGCTATCTGCTCAGTTCTTCAGCACATTGAATATCCAAGTGTCATCTAAGCCTGTTCCTGTTGTATTCATTTAAAGAAGCAGCGTTTTTACAATCCAAATACCACTTAATTTTTAGTTGCTCATTTCTTTTGCACAATTTACATCCAGGGGTTAATTAAGCGTTGTTCTGCTGTTGTGGTCACTAAAACAAACGTTCTTTTTCACTGCCAAAGAAGCAATTTTGCCTGTAGCATAATTCATATCCGAAGGTTAATTAAGCCTGTTTGTGCTTTTATATTCAGTAAAATACACAGTGTTTTTAAACGGCACATACAAGTAAATTTTTCCTGGTCATTTGTGGAGCGCAATTTATATCCAAGGGTTACCCAAGCTTGTTACTGGGTTCATTTGGAGTCAAATACAGGGTGTGTATTTATCATATACAGATATCTTCATCAAACAGTGTCTGTACATTTTAGAACAAACAGTATGTCAGACAGAGAGGTGGACGGCTCTTCACCTGCAAGTGGCAGTGGCACAAACATTCCTGGAGCAGGCCCAGGTCGCAGCACAGCAAAGGGACGTCGCAGCAGGGGTCACTCGGTGAGGCCACAACTGCCGCTGTCATCTAGCGGCCGTGTGTTGTTCAGCAACCCAAGGGTTCTTGATTGGTTGACTAGGTCATCCACTTCCTCCCAGATGACATCTGACAACCCCAGCCAAGAGTCGGTGGGAACCTCAGACACAACCCTTAGTTGGCATGGCCCGGGAGCGGGTCAGCGGCCCTCACCTGTCCTCAACCCGCCTCTGTCCCATCCGGTTACCTCAGCCAGAGATCTAATATGTGGTCTGGGCTCAGTGCCACTATATAGCGAGGATGAACAATTTGAGGAGGGCAGTCAGCAGTTACTTGGCAGCGAAGATATGGGGCCAATATCCCCTGCTTCTTGCAGTAGGCGGCAAGTTAGGTGAAAGTTTAGGAATGGGGGGTGGCAT